>BRZY01000025.1:0-182790 GCA_030159175.1 Glycyrrhiza uralensis | reverse complement strand
CGGATCAAATGGGAGGACGAAGAGGGACGAACGAGACGAACTTCTTCCAAAGAAGGCCAACGGATCAAATGGGGGGACGAAGAGGGACGAACGAGACGAACTTGGACTAAAGAATGCAACGGATCAAATGGGAGGACGAAGATGGACGAACGATACAAACTTTGTCCAAAGAAGGCCTACTGATCAAATTGGAGGACGTAGATGGACGAACGAGATGAACTTGTTACAAAGAAGGGCAACAGATCAAATGGGAGGACGAAGATGGACGAACGAGACGAACTTGGTCAAAGAAGGCCTACGGATCAAATGGGAGGACGAAGAGGGACGAACGAGACGAACTTGGTACAAAGAAGGCCAACAGATCAAATGGGAGGACGAAGACGGACGAACGAGACGAACTTGGTCCAAAGAAGTCCTACGGATCAAATGGGAGGACGAAGAGGGACGAACGAGACGAACTTGGACTAAAGAATGCAACGGATCAAATGGGAGGACGAAGATGGACGAACGATACAAACTTTGTCCAAAGAAGGCCTACTGATCAAATTGGAGGACGTAGATGGACGAACGAGATGAACTTGTTACAAAGAAGGGCAACAGATCAAATGGGAGGACGAAGATGGACGAACAAGACGAACTTGGTCAAAGAAGGCCTACGGATCAAATGGGAGGACGAAGAGGGACGAACGAGACGAACTTGGTACAAAGAAGGCCAACAGATCAAATGGGAGGACGAAGACGGACGAACGAAACGAACTTGGTCCCAAAGAATGCCAACGGATCAAATGGGAGGACGAAGATGGACGAACGAGACGAACTTGGTTCAAAGAAGGCCAACGGATCAAATGGGAGGACGAAGATGGACGAACGAGACGAACTTGGACCAAAGAATGCCAACGGATCAAATGGGAGGACGAAGATGGACGAACGAGACGAACTTGGTCCAAAAAAGACCTAGGGATCAAATGGGAGGACGAAGAGGGACGAACGAGACGAACTTGGTACAAAGAAAGCCAAGGGATCAAATGGGAGGACGAAGATGGACGAACGATACAAACTTTGTCCAAAGAAGGCCTACTGATCAAATGGGAGGACGTAGATGGACGAACGAGATGAACTTGGTACAAAGAAGGGCAACAGATCAAATGGGAGGACGAAGATGGACGAACGAGACGAACTTGGTCCAAAGAAGGCCTACGGATCAAATGGGAGGACGAAGAAGGACGAACGAGACAAACTTGGACCAAAGAAGGCCTACGGATCAAATGGGAGGACGAAGAGGGACGAACGAGACGAACTTTGTCCAAAGAAGGCCTTGGGATCAAATGGGACGACAAAGAGGGACGAACGAGAAGAACTTTGTCCAAAGAAGGCCTACGGATCAAATGGGAGGACGAAGAGGGACGAACGAGACGAACTTGGAACAAAGAATGCCAACGGATCAAATGGGAGGACGAAGATGGACGAACGAGACGAACTTGGTCCAAAGAAGGCCTAGGGAACAAATGGGAGGACGAAGAGGGACGAACGAGACGAACTTGGTACAAAGAAGGCCAAGGGATCAAATGGGAGGACGAAGAGGGACGAACAAGACGAACTTGGTCCAAAGAAGTCCTACGGATCAAATGGGAGGACGAAGAGGGACGAACGAGACGAACTTGGTACAAAAAAGGCCTACGGATCAAATGCGAGGACGAAGATGGACGAACAAGACGAACTTGGTCCAAAGAAGGCCTACGGATCAAATGGGAGGACGAAGGGTGACGAACGAGAAGAACTTGGTCCAAAGAAGGCCTACGGATCAAATGGGAGGACGAAGAGGGACGAACGAGACGAACTTCATCCAAAGAAGGCCAACGGATCAAATGGGGGGACGAAGAGGGACGAACGAGACGAACTTGGACTAAAGAATGCAACGGATCAAATGGGAGGACGAAGATGGACGAACGATACAAACTTTGTCCAAAGAAGGCCTACTGATCAAATTGGAGGACGTAGATGGACGAACGAGATGAACTTGTTACAAAGAAGGGCAACAGATCAAATGGGAGGACGAAGATGGACGAACGAGACGAACTTGGTCAAAGAAGTCCTACGGATCAAATGGGAGGACGAAGAGGGACGAACGAGACGAACTTGGTACAAAGAAGGCCAACAGATCAAATGGGAGGACGAAGACGGACGAACGAGACGAAACTTGGTCCAAAGAAGTCCTACGGATCAAATGGGAGGACGAAGAGGGACGAACGAGACGAACTTGGACTAAAGAATGCAACGGATCAAATGGGAGGACGAAGATGGACGAACGATACAAACTTTGTCCAAAGAAGGCCTACTGATCAAATTGGAGGACGTAGATGGACGAACGAGATGAACTTGTTACAAAGAAGGGCAACAGATCAAATGGGAGGACGAAGATGGAACGAACAAGACGAACTTGGTCAAAGAAGGCCTACGGATCAAATGGGAGGACGAAGAGGGACGAACGAGACGAACTTGGTACAAAGAAGGCCAACAGATCAAATGGGAGGACGAAGACGGACGAACGAAACGAACTTGGTCCAAAGAATGCCAACGGATCAAATGGGAGGACGAAGATGGACGAACGAGACGAACTTGGTCAAAGAAGGCCTACGGATCAAATGGGAGGACGAAGAGGGACGAACGAGACGAACTTGGTACAAAGAAGGCCAAGGGATCAAATGGGAGGACGAAGAGGGACGAACAAGACGAACTTGGTCCAAAGAAGTCCTACGGATCAAATGGGAGGGACGAAGAGGGACGAACGAGACGAACTTGGTACAAAGAAGGCCTACGGATCAAATGCGAGGACGAAGATGGACGAACAAGACGAACTTGGTCCAAAGAAGGCCTACGGATCAAATGGGAGGACGAAGGGTGACGAACGAGAAGAACTTGGTCCAAAGAAGGCCTACGGATCAAATGGGAGGACGAAGAGGGACAAACGAGACGAACTTCATCCAAAGAAGGCCAACGGATCAAATGGGGGGACGAAGAGGGACGAACGAGACGAACTTGGACTAAAGAATGCAACGGATCAAATGGGAGGACGAAGATGGACGAACGATACAAACTTTGTCCAAAGAAGGCCTACTGATCAAATTGGAGGACGTAGATGGACGAACGAGATGAACTTGTTACAAAGAAGGGCAACAGATCAAATGGGAGGACGAAGATGGACGAACGAGACGAACTTGGTCAAAGAAGGCCTACGGATCAAATGGGAGGACGAAGAGGGACGAACGAGACGAACTTGGTACAAAGAAGGCCAACAGATCAAATGGGAGGACGAAGACGGACGAACGAGACGAACTTGGTCCAAAGAAGTCCTACGGATCAAATGGGATGACGAAGAGGGACGAACGAGACGAACTTGGACTAAAGAATGCAACGGATCAAATGGGAGGACGAAGATGGACGAACGATACAAACTTTGTCCAAAGAAGGCCTACTGATCAAATTGGAGGACGTAGATGGACGAACGAGATGAACTTGTTACAAAGAAGGGCAACAGATCAAATGGGAGGACGAAGATGGACGAACAAGACGAACTTGGTCAAAGAAGGCCTACGGATCAAATGGGAGGACGAAGAGGGACGAACGAGACGAACTTGGTACAAAGAAGGCCAACAGATCAAATGGGAGGACGAAGACGGACGAACGAAACGAACTTGGTCCAAAGAATGCCAACGGATCAAATGGGAGGACGAAGATGGACGAACGAGACGAACTTGGTTCAAAGAAGGCCAACGGATCAAATGGGAGGACGAAGATGGACGAACGAGACGAACTTGGACCAAAGAATGCCAACGGATCAAATGGGAGGACGAAGATGGACGAACGAGACGAACTTGGTCCAAAGAAGGCCAAGGGATCAAATGGGAGGACGAAGAGGGACGAACGAGACGAACATGGTACAAAGAAGGCCAAGGAGTCAAATGGGAGGACGAAGAGGGACGAACGAGACGAACTTGGTACAAAGAAGGCCAAGGAGTCAAATGGGAGGACGAAGAGGGACGAACGAGACGAACTTGGTACAAAGAAGGGCAACGGATCAAATGGGAGGACGAAGATGGACGAACGAGACGAACTTGGTCAAAGAAGGCCTACGGATCAAATGGGAGGACGAAGAGGGACGAACGAGACGAACTTGGTACAAAGAAGGCCAACAGATCAAATGGGAGGACGAAGACGGACGAACGAGACGAACTTGGTCCAAAGAATGCCAACGGATCAAATGGGAGGACGAAGATGGACGAACGAGACGAACTTGGTACAAAGAAGGCCAACGGATCAAATGGGAGGACGAAGATGGACGAACGAGACGAACTTGGACCAAAGAATGCCAACGGATCAAATGGGAGGACGAAGAGGGACGTACGAGACGAACTTGGTCCAAAGAATACCAACGGATCAAATGGGAGGACGAAGATGGACGAACGAGACGAACTTGGTCCAAAAAAGACCTAGGGATCAAATGGGAGGACGAAGAGGGACGAACGAGACGAACTTGGTACAAAGAAAGCCAAGGGATCAAATGGGAGGACGAAGATGGACGAACGATACAAACTTTGTCCAAAGAAGGCCTACTGATCAAATGGGAGGACGTAGATGGACGAACGAGATGAACTTGGTACAAAGAAGGGCAATAGATCAAATGGGAGGACGAAGATGGACGAACGAGACGAACTTGGTCCAAAGAAGGCCTACGGATCAAATGGGAGGACGAAGAAGGACGAACGAGACAAACTTGGACCAAAGAAGGCCTACGGATCAAATGGGAGGACGAAGAGGGACGAACGAGACGAACTTTGTCCAAAGAAGGCCTTGGGATCAAATGGGACGACAAAGAGGGACGAACGAGAAGAACTTTGTCCAAAGAAGGCCTACGGATCAAATGGGAGGACGAAGATGGACGAACGAGACGAACTTGGTCCAAAGAAGGCCTACGGATCAAATGGGAGGACGAAGAAGGACGAACGAGACAAACTTGGACCAAAGAAGGCCTACGGATCAAATGGGAGGACGAAGAGGGACGAACGAGACGAACTTTGTCCAAAGAAGGCCTTGGGATCAAATGGGACGACAAAGAGGGACGAACGAGAAGAACTTTGTCCAAAGAAGGCCTACGGATCAAATGGGAGGACGAAGAGGGACGAACGAGACGAACTTGGAACAAAGAACGCCAACGGATCAAATGGGAGGACGAAGATGGACGAACGAGACGAACTTGGTCCAAAGAAGGCCTAGGGAACAAATGGGAGGACGAAGAGGGACGAACGAGACGAACTTGGTACAAAGAAGGCCAAGGGATCAAATGGGAGGACGAAGAGGGACGAACAAGACGAACTTGGTCCAAAGAAGTCCTACGGATCAAATGGGAGGACGAAGAGGGACGAACGAGACGAACTTGGTACAAAGAAGGCCTACGGATCAAATGCGAGGACGAAGATGGACGAACAAGACGAACTTGGTCCAAAGAAGGCCTACGGATCAAATGGGAGGACGAAGGGTGACGAACGAGAAGAACTTGGTCCAAAGAAGGCCTACGGATCAAATGGGAGGACGAAGAGGGACGAACGAGACGAACTTCTTCCAAAGAAGGCCAACGGATCAAATGGGGGGACGAAGAGGGACGAACGAGACGAACTTGGACTAAAGAATGCAACGGATCAAATGGGAGGACGAAGATGGACGAACGATACAAACTTTGTCCAAAGAAGGCCTACTGATCAAATTGGAGGACGTAGATGGACGAACGAGATGAACTTGTTACAAAGAAGGGCAACAGATCAAATGGGAGGACGAAGATGGACGAACGAGACGAACTTGGTCAAAGAAGGCCTACGGATCAAATGGGAGGACGAAGAGGGACGAACGAGACGAACTTGGTACAAAGAAGGCCAACAGATCAAATGGGAGGACGAAGACGGACGAACGAGACGAACTTGGTCCAAAGAAGTCCTACGGATCAAATGGGAGGACGAAGAGGGACGAACGAGACGAACTTGGACTAAAGAATGCAACGGATCAAATGGGAGGACGAAGATGGACGAACGATACAAACTTTGTCCAAAGAAGGCCTACTGATCAAATTGGAGGACGTAGATGGACGAACGAGATGAACTTGTTACAAAGAAGGGCAACAGATCAAATGGGAGGACGAAGATGGACGAACAAGACGAACTTGGTCAAGGAAGGCCTACGGATCAAATGGGAGGACGAAGAGGGACGAACGAGACGAACTTGGTACAAAGAAGGCCAACAGATCAAATGGGAGGACGAAGACGGACGAACGAAACGAACTTGGTCCAAAGAATGCCAACGGATCAAATGGGAGGACGAAGATGGACGAACGAGACGAACTTGGTTCAAAGAAGGCCAACGGATCAAATGGGAGGACGAAGATGGACGAACGAGACGAACTTGGACCAAAGAATGCCAACGGATCAAATGGGAGGACGAAGATGGACGAACGAGACGAACTTGGTCCAAAAAAGACCTAGGGATCAAATGGGAGGACGAAGAGGGACGAACGAGACGAACTTGGTACAAAGAAAGCCAAGGGATCAAATGGGAGGACGAAGATGGACGAACGATACAAACTTTGTCCAAAGAAGGCCTACTGATCAAATGGGAGGACGTAGATGGACGAACGAGATGAACTTGGTACAAAGAAGGGCAACAGATCAAATGGGAGGACGAAGATGGACGAACGAGACGAACTTGGTCCAAAGAAGGCCTACGGATCAAATGGGAGGACGAAGAAGGACGAACGAGACAAACTTGGACCAAAGAAGGCCTACGGATCAAATGGGAGGACGAAGAGGGACGAACGAGACGAACTTTGTCCAAAGAAGGCCTTGGGATCAAATGGGACGACAAAGAGGGACGAACGAGAAGAACTTTGTCCAAAGAAGGCCTACGGATCAAATGGGAGGACGAAGAGGGACGAACGAGACGAACTTGGAACAAAGAATGCCAACGGATCAAATGGGAGGACGAAGATGGACGAACGAGACGAACTTGGTCCAAAGAAGGCCTAGGGAACAAATGGGAGGACGAAGAGGGACGAACGAGACGAACTTGGTACAAAGAAGGCCAAGGGATCAAATGGGAGGACGAAGAGGGACGAACAAGACGAACTTGGTCCAAAGAAGTCCTACGGATCAAATGGGAGGACGAAGAGGGACGAACGAGACGAACTTGGTACAAAAAAGGCCTACGGATCAAATGCGAGGACGAAGATGGACGAACAAGACGAACTTGGTCCAAAGAAGGCCTACGGATCAAATGGGAGGACGAAGGGTGACGAACGAGAAGAACTTGGTCCAAAGAAGGCCTACGGATCAAATGGGAGGACGAAGAGGGACGAACGAGACGAACTTCATCCAAAGAAGGCCAACGGATCAAATGGGGGGACGAAGAGGGACGAACGAGACGAACTTGGACTAAAGAATGCAACGGATCAAATGGGAGGACGAAGATGGACGAACGATACAAACTTTGTCCAAAGAAGGCCTACTGATCAAATTGGAGGACGTAGATGGACGAACGAGATGAACTTGTTACAAAGAAGGGCAACAGATCAAATGGGAGGACGAAGATGGACGAACGAGACGAACTTGGTCAAAGAAGGCCTACGGATCAAATGGGAGGACGAAGAGGGACGAACGAGACGAACTTGGTACAAAGAAGGCCAACAGATCAAATGGGAGGACGAAGACGGACGAACGAGACGAACTTGGTCCAAAGAAGTCCTACGGATCAAATGGGAGGACGAAGAGGGACGAACGAGACGAACTTGGACTAAAGAATGCAACGGATCAAATGGGAGGACGAAGATGGACGAACGATACAAACTTTGTCCAAAGAAGGCCTACTGATCAAATTGGAGGACGTAGATGGACGAACGAGATGAACTTGTTACAAAGAAGGGCAACAGATCAAATGGGAGGACGAAGATGGACGAACAAGACGAACTTGGTCAAAGAAGGCCAACGGATCAAATGGGAGGACGAAGAGGGACGAACGAGACGAACTTGGTACAAAGAAGGCCAACAGATCAAATGGGAGGACGAAGACGGACGAACGAAACGAACTTGGTCCAAAGAATGCCAACGGATCAAATGGGAGGACGAAGATGGACGAACGAGACGAACTTGGTTCAAAGAAGGCCAACGGATCAAATGGGAGGACGAAGATGGACGAACGAGACGAACTTGGACCAAAGAATGCCAACGGATCAAATGGGAGGACGAAGATGGACGAACGAGACGAACTTGGTCCAAAGAAGGCCAAGGGATCAAATGGGAGGACGAAGAGGGACGAACGAGACGAACATGGTACAAAGAAGGCCAAGGAGTCAAATGGGAGGACGAAGACGGACGAACGAGACGAACTTGGTACAAAGAAGGCCAAGGAGTCAAATGGGAGGACGAAGAGGGACGAACGAGACGAACTTGGTACAAAGAAGGGCAACGGATCAAATGGGAGGACGAAGATGGACGAACGAGACGAACTTGGTCAAAGAAGGCCTACGGATCAAATGGGAGGACGAAGAGGGACGAACGAGACGAACTTGGTACAAAGAAGGCCAACAGATCAAATGGGAGGACGAAGACGGACGAACGAGACGAACTTGGTCCAAAGAATGCCAACGGATCAAATGGGAGGACGAAGATGGACGAACGAGACGAACTTGGTACAAAGAAGGCCAACGGATCAAATGGGAGGACGAAGATGGACTAACGAGACGAACTTGGACCAAAGAATGCCAACGGATCAAATGGGAGGACGAAGAGGGACGTACGAGACGAACTTGGTCCAAAGAATACCAACGGATCAAATGGGAGGACGAAGATGGACGAACGAGACGAACTTGGTCCAAAAAAGACCTAGGGATCAAATGGGAGGACGAAGAGGGACGAACGAGACGAACTTGGTACAAAGAAAGCCAAGGGATCAAATGGGAGGACGAAGATGGACGAACGATACAAACTTTGTCCAAAGAAGGCCTACTGATCAAATGGGAGGACGTAGATGGACGAACGAGATGAACTTGGTACAAAGAAGGGCAATAGATCAAATGGGAGGACGAAGATGGACGAACGAGACGAACTTGGTCCAAAGAAGGCCTACGGATCAAATGGGAGGACGAAGAAGGACGAACGAGACAAACTTGGACCAAAGAAGGCCTACGGATCAAATGGGAGGACGAAGAGGGACGAACGAGACGAACTTTGTCCAAAGAAGGCCTTGGGATCAAATGGGACGACAAAGAGGGACGAACGAGAAGAACTTTGTCCAAAGAAGGCCTACGGATCAAATGGGAGGACGAAGAGGGACGAACGAGACGAACTTGGACCAAAGAATGCCAACGGATCAAATGGGAGGACGAAGATGGACGAACGAGACGAACTTGGTCCAAAGAAGGCCAAGGGATCAAATGGGAGGACGAAGAGGGACGAACGAGACGAACATGGTACAAAGAAGGCCAAGGAGTCAAATGGGAGGACGAAGAGGGACGAACGAGACGAACTTGGTACAAAGAAGGCCAAGGAGTCAAATGGGAGGACGAAGAGGGACGAACGAGACGAACTTGGTACAAAGAAGGCCAACGGATCAAATGGGAGGACGAGGATGGACGAACGAGACGAACTTGGTCAAAGAAGGCCTACGGATCAAATGGGAGGACGAAGAGGGACGAACGAGACGAACTTGGTACAAAGAAGGCCAACAGATCAAATGGGAGGACGAAGACGGACGAACGAGACGAACTTGGTCCAAAGAATGCCAACGGATCAAATGGGAGGACGAAGATGGGCGAACGAGACGAACTTGGTACAAAGAAGGCCAACGGATCAAATGGGAGGACGAAGGTGGACGAACGAGACGAACTTGGACCAAAGAATGCCAACGGATCAAATGGGAGGACGAAGAGGGACGTACGAGACGAACTTGGTCCAAAGAATACCAACGGATCAAATGGGAGGACGAAGATGGACGAACGAGACGAACTTGGTCCAAAAAAGACCTAGGGATCAAATGGGAGGACGAAGAGGGACGAACGAGACGAACTTGGTACAAAGAAGGGCAACAGATCAAATGGGAGGACGAACGAGACGAACTTGGTCCAAAGAAGGCCTACGGATCAAATGGGAGGACGAAGAAGGACGAACGAGACAAACTTGGACCAAAGAAGGCCTACGGATCAAATGGGAGGACGAAGAGGGACGAACGAGACGAACTTTGTCCAAAGAAGGCCTTGGGATCAAATGGGACGACAAAGAGGGACGAACGAGAAGAACTTTGTCCAAAGAAGGCCTACGGATCAAATGGGAGGACGAAGAGGGACGAACGAGACGAACTTGGACCAAAGAATGCCAACGGATCAAATGGGAGGACGAAGATGGACGAACGAGACGAACTTGGTCCAAAGAAGGCCTAGGGATCAAATGGGAGGACGAAGAGGGACGAACGAGACGAACTTGGTACAAAGAAGGCCAAGGGATCAAATGGGAGGACGAAGAGGGACGAACAAGACGAACTTGGTCCAAAGTAGTCCTACGGATCAAATGGGAGGACGAAGAGGGACGAACGAGACGAACTTGGTACAAAGAAGGCCTACGGATCAAATGCGAGGACGAAGATGGAGGAACAAGACGAACTTGGTCCAAAGAAGGCCTACGGATCAAATGGGAGGACGAAGGGGGACGAACGAGAAGAACTTGGTCCAAAGAAGGCCTACGGATCAAATGGGAGGACGAAGAGGGACGAACGAGACGAACTTCATCCAAAGAAGGCCAACGGATCAAATGGGGGGACGAAGAGGGACGAACGAGACGAACTTGGACTAAAGAATGCAACGGATCAAATGGGAGGACGAAGATGGACGAACGATACAAACTTTGTCCAAAGAAGGCCTACTGATCAAATTGGAGGACGTAGATGGACGAACGAGATGAACTTGTTACAAAGAAGGGCAACAGATCAAATGGGAGGACGAAGATGGACGAACGAGACGAACTTGGTCAAAGAAGGCCTACGGATCAAATGGGAGGACGAAGAGGGACGAACGAGACGAACTTGGTACAAAGAAGGCCAACAGATCAAATGGGAGGACGAAGACGGACGAACGAGACGAACTTGGTCCAAAGAAGTCCTACGGATCAAATGGGAGGACGAAGAGGGACGAACGAGACGAACTTGGACTAAAGAATGCAACGGATCAAATGGGAGGACGAAGATGGACGAACGATACAAACTTTGTCCAAAGAAGGCCTACTGATCAAATTGGAGGACGTAGATGGACGAACGAGATGAACTTGTTACAAAGAAGGGCAACAGATCAAATGGGAGGACGAAGATGGACGAACGAGACGAACTTGGTCAAAGAAGGCCTACGGATCAAATGGGAGGACGAAGAGGGACGAACGAGACGAACTTGGTACAAAGAAGGCCAACAGATCAAATGGGAGGACGAAGACGGACGAACGAAACGAACTTGGTCCAAAGAATGCCAACGGATCAAATGGGAGGACGAAGATGGACGAACGAGACGAACTTGGTTCAAAGAAGGCCAACGGATCAAATGGGAGGACGAAGATGGACGAACGAGACGAACTTGGACCAAAGAATGCCAACGGATCAAATGGGAGGACGAAGATGGACGAAGATGGACGAACGAGACGAACTTGGTCCAAAGAAGGCCAAGGGATCAAATGGGAGGACGAAGAGGGACGAACGAGACGAACATGGTACAAAGAAGGCCAAGGAGTCAAATGGGAGGACGAAGAGGGACGAACGAGACGAACTTGGTACAAAGAAGGCCAAGGAGTCAAATGGGAGGACGAAGAGGGACGAACGAGACGAACTTGGTACAAAGAAGGCCAACGGATCAAATGGGAGGACGAAGATGGACGAACGAGACGAACTTGGTCAAAGAAGGCCTACGGATCAAATGGGAGGACGAAGAGGGACGAACGAGACGAACTTGGTACAAAGAAGGCCAACCGATCAAATGGGAGGACGAAGACGGACGAACGAGACGAACTTGGTACAAAGAAGGCCAACGGATCAAATGGGAGGACGAAGATGGACGAACGAGACGAACTTGGTCAAAGAAGGCCTACGGATCAAATGGGAGGACGAAGAGGGACGAACGAGACGAACTTGGTACAAAGAAGGCCAACAGATCAAATGGGAGGACGAAGACGGACGAACGAGACGAACTTGGTCCAAAGAATGCCAACGGATCAAATGGGAGGACGAAGATGGACGAACGAGATGAACTTGGTACAAAGAAGGCCAACGGATCAAATGGGAGGACGAAGATGGACGAACGAGACGAACTTGGACCAAAGAATGCCAACGGATCAAATGGGAGGACGAAGAGGGACGTACGAGACGAACTTGGTCCAAAGAATACCAACGGATCAAATGGGAGGACGAAGATGGACGAACGAGACGAACTTGGTCCAAAAAAAGACCTAGGGATCAAATGGGAGGACGAAGAGGGACGAACGAGACGAACTTGGTACAAAGAAAGCCAAGGGATCAAATGGGAGGACGAAGATGGACGAACGATACAAACTTTGTCCAAAGAAGGCCTACTGATCAAATGGGAGGACGTAGATGGACGAACGAGATGAACTTGGTACAAAGAAGGGCAACAGATCAAATGGGAGGACGAAGATGGACGAACGAGACGAACTTGGTCCAAAGAAGGCCTACGGATCAAATGGGAGGACGAAGAAGGACGAACGAGACAAACTTGGACCAAAGAAGGCCTACGGATCAAATGGGAGGACGAAGAGGGACGAACGAGACGAACTTTGTCCAAAGAAGGCCTTGGGATCAAATGGGACGACAAAGAGGGACGAACGAGAAGAACTTTGTCCAAAGAAGGCCTACGGATCAAATGGGAGGACGAAGAGGGACGAACGAGACGAACTTGGACCAAAGAATGCCAACGGATCAAATGGGAGGACGAAGATGGACGAACGAGACGAACTTGGTCCAAAGAAGGCCTAGGGATCAAATGGGAGGACGAAGAGGGACGAACGAGACGAACTTGGTACAAAGAAGGCCAAGGGATCAAATGGGAGGACGAAGAGGGACGAACAAGACGAACTTGGTCCAAAGAAGTCCTACGGATCAAATGGGAGGACGAAGAGGGACGAACGAGACGAACTTGGTACAAAGAAGGCCTACGGATCAAATGCGAGGACGAAGGTGGACGAACAAGACGAACTTGGTCCAAAGAAGGCCTACGGATCAAATGGGAGGACGAAGGGGGACGAACGAGAAGAACTTGGTCCAAAGAAGGCCTACGGATCAAATGGGAGGACGAAGAGGGACGAACGAGACGAACTTCATCCAAAGAAGGCCAACGGATCAAATGGGGGGACGAAGAGGGACGAACGAGACGAACTTGGACTAAAGAATGCAACGGATCAAATGGGAGGACGAAGATGGACGAACGATACAAACTTTGTCCAAAGAAGGCCTACTGATCAAATTGGAGGACGTAGATGGACGAACGAGATGAACTTGTTACAAAGAAGGGCAACAGATGAAATGGGAGGACGAAGATGGACGAACGAGACGAACTTGGTCAAAGAAGGCCTACGGATCAAATGGGAGGACGAAGAGGGACGAACGAGACGAACTTGGTACAAAGAAGGCCAACAGATCAAATGGGAGGACGAAGACGGACGAACGAGACGAACTTGGTCCAAAGAAGTCCTACGGATCAAATGGGAGGACGAAGAGGGACGAACGAGACGAACTTGGACTAAAGAATGCAACGGATCAAATGGGAGGACGAAGATGGACGAACGATACAAACTTTGTCCAAAGAAGGCCTACTGATCAAATTGGAGGACGTAGATGGACGAACGAGATGAACTTGTTACAAAGAAGGGCAACAGATCAAATGGGAGGACGAAGATGGACGAACGAGACGAACTTGGTCAAAGAAGGCCTACGGATCAAATGGGAGGACGAAGAGGGACGAACGAGACGAACTTGGAACAAAGAAGGCCAACAGATCAAATGGGAGGACGAAGACGGACGAACGAAACGAACTTGGTCCAAAGAATGCCAACGGATCAAATGGGAGGACGAAGATGGACGAACGAGACGAACTTGGTTCAAAGAAGGCCAACGGATCAAATGGGAGGACGAAGATGGACGAACGAGACGAACTTGGACCAAAGAATGCCAACGGATCAAATGGGAGGACGAAGATGGACGAACGAGACGAACTTGGTCCAAAGAAGGCCAAGGGATCAAATGGGAGGACGAAGAGGGACGAACGAGACGAACATGGTACAAAGAAGGCCAAGGAGTCAAATTGGAGGACGAAGAGGGACGAACGAGACGAACTTGGTACAAAGAAGGCCAAGGAGTCAAATGGGAGGACGAAGAGGGACGAACGAGACGAACTTGGTACAAAGAAGGGCAACGGATCAAATGGGAGGACGAAGATGGACGAACGAGACGAACTTGGTCAAAGAAGGCCTACGGATCAAATGGGAGGACGAAGATGGACGAACGAGACGAAGTTGGTACAAAGAAGGCCAACGGATGAAATGGAAGGACGAAGATGGACGAACGAGACGAAGTTGGTACAAAGAAGGCCAACGGATCAAATGGGAGGACGAAGACGGACGAACGAGACGAACTTGCTCCAAAGAAGGCCAAGGGATCAAATGGGAGGACGAAGAGGGACGAACGAGACGAACATGGTACAAAGAAGGCCAAGGAGTCAAATGGGAGGACGAAGAGGGACGAACGAGACGAACTTGGTACAAAGAAGGCCAAGGAGTCAAATGGGAGGACGAAGAGGGACGAACGAGACGAACTTGGTACAAAGAAGGCCAACGGATCAAATGGGAGGACGAAGATGGACGAACGAGACGAACTTGGTCAAAGAAGGCCTACGGATCAAATGGGAGGACGAAGAGGGACGAACGAGACGAACTTGGTACAAAGAAGGCCAACCGATCAAATGGGAGGACGAAGACGGACGAACGAGACGAACTTGGTCCAAAGAATGCCAACGGATCAAATGGGAGGACGAAGATGGACGAACGAGACGAACTTGGTACAAAGAAGGCCAACGGATCAAATGGGAGGACGAAGATGGACGAACGAGACGAACTTGGACCAAAGAATGCCAACGGATCAAATGGGAGGACGAAGAGGGACGTACGAGACGAACTTGGTCCAAAGAATACCAACGGATCAAATGGGAGGACGAAGATGGACGAACGAGACGAACTTGGTCCAAAAAAGACCTAGGGATCAAATGGGAGGACGAAGAGGGACGAACGAGACGAACTTGGTACAAAGAAAGCCAAGGGATCAAATGGGAGGACGAAGATGGACGAACGATACAAACTTTGTCCAAAGAAGGCCTACTGATCAAATGGGAGGACGTAGATGGACGAACGAGATGAACTTGGTACAAAGAAGGGCAACAGATCAAATGGGAGGACGAAGATGGACGAACGAGACGAACTTGGTCCAAAGAAGGCCTACGGATCAAATGGGAGGACGAAGAAGGACGAACGAGACAAACTTGGACCAAAGAAGGCCTACGGATCAAATGGGAGGACGAAGAGGGACGAATGAGACGAACTTTGTCCAAAGAAGGCCTTGGGATCAAATGGGACGACAAAGAGGGACGAACGAGAAGAACTTTGTCCAAAGAAGGCCTACGGATCAAATGGGAGGACGAAGAGGGACGAACGAGACGAACTTGGACCAAAGAATGCCAACGGATCAAATGGGAGGACGAAGATGGACGAACGAGACGAACTTGGTCCAAAGAAGGCCTAGGGATCAAATGGGAGGACGAAGAGGGACGAACGAGACGAACTTGGTACAAAGAAGGCCAAGGGATCAAATGGGAGGACGAAGAGGGACGAACAAGACGAACTTGGTCCAAAGAAGTCCTACGGATCAAATGGGAGGACGAAGAGGGACGAACGAGACGAACTTGGTACAAAGAAGGCCTACGGATCAAATGCGAGGACGAAGACGGACGAACGAGACGAACTTGGTCCAAAGAAGGCCTACGGATCAAATGGGAGGACGAAGAGGGACGAACGATACAAACTTTGTCCAAAGAAGGCCTACTGATCAAATTGGAGGACGTAGATGGACGAACGAGATGAACTTGTTACAAAGAAGGGCAACAGATCAAATGGGAGGACGAAGATGGACGAACGAGACGAACTTGGTCAAAGAAGGCCTACGGATCAAATGGGAGGACGAAGAGGGACGAACGAGACGAACTTGGAACAAAGAAGGCCAACAGATCAAATGGGAGGACGAAGACGGACGAACGAAACGAACTTGGTCCAAAGAATGCCAACGGATCAAATGGGAGGACGAAGATGGACGAACGAGACGAACTTGGTTCAAAGAAGGCCAACGGATCAAATGGGAGGACGAAGATGGACGAACGAGACGAACTTGGACCAAAGAATGCCAACGGATCAAATGGGAGGACGAAGATGGACGAACGAGACGAACTTGGTCCAAAGAAGACCAAGGGATCAAATGGGAGGACGAAGAGGGACGAACGAGACGAACATGGTACAAAGAAGGCCAAGGAGTCAAATTGGAGGACGAAGAGGGACGAACGAGACGAACTTGGTACAAAGAAGGCCAAGGAGTCAAATGGGAGGACGAAGAGGGACGAACGAGACGAACTTGGTACAAAGAAGGGCAACGGATCAAATGGGAGGACGAAGATGGACGAACGAGACGAACTTGGTCAAAGAAGGCCTACGGATCAAATGGGAGGACGAAGATGGACGAACGAGACGAAGTTGGTACAAAGAAGGCCAACGGATCAAATGGAAGGACGAAGATGGACGAACGAGACGAAGTTGGTACAAAGAAGGCCAACGGATCAAATGGGAGGACGAAGACGGACGAACGAGACGAACTTGCTCCAAAGAAGGCCAAGGGATCAAATGGGAGGACGAAGAGGGACGAACGAGACGAACATGGTACAAAGAAGGCCAAGGAGTCAAATGGGAGGACGAAGAGGGACGAACGAGACGAACTTGGTACAAAGAAGGCCAAGGAGTCAAATGGGAGGACGAAGAGGGACGAACGAGACGAACTTGGTACAAAGAAGGCCAACGGATCAAATGGGAGGACGAAGATGGACGAACGAGACGAACTTGGTCAAAGAAGGCCTACCGATCAAATGGGAGGACGAAGAGGGACGAACGAGACGAACTTGGTACAAAGAAGGCCTACGGATCAAATGGGAGGACGAAGAGGGACGAACGAGACGAACTTCATCCAAAGAAGGCAAACGGATCAAATGGGGGGACGAAGAGGGACGAACGAGACGAACTTGGACTAAAGAATGCAACGGATCAAATGGGAGGACGAAGATGGATGAACGATACAAACTTTGTCCAAAGAAGGCCTACTGATCAAATTGGAGGACGTAGATGGACGAACGAGATGAACTTGTTACAAAGAAGGGCAACAGATCAAATGGGAGGACGAAGATGGACGAACGAGACGAACTTGGTCAAAGAAGGCCTACGGATCAAATGGGAGGACGAAGAGGGACGAACGAGACGAACTTGGTACAAAGAAGGCCAACAGATCAAATGGGAGGACGAAGACGGACGAACGAGACGAACTTGGTCCAAAGAAGTCCTACGGATCAAATGGGAGGACGAAGAGGGACGAACGAGACGAACTTGGACTAAAGAATGCAACGGATCAAATGGGAGGACGAAGATGGACGAACGATACAAACTTTGTCCAAAGAAGGCCTACTGATCAAATTGGAGGACGTAGATGGACGAACGAGATGAACTTGTTACAAAGAAGGGCAACAGATCAAATGGGAGGACGAAGATGGACGAACGAGACGAACTTGGTCAAAGAAGGCCTACGGATCAAATGGGAGGACGAAGAGGGACGAACGAGACGAACTTGGAACAAAGAAGGCCAACAGATCAAATGGGAGGACGAAGACGGACGAACGAAACGAACTTGGTCCAAAGAATGCCAACGGATCAAATGGGAGGACGAAGATGGACGAACGAGACGAACTTGGTTCAAAGAAGGCCAACGGATCAAATGGGAGGACGAAGATGGACGAACGAGACGAACTTGGACCAAAGAATGCCAACGGATCAAATGGGAGGACGAAGATGGACGAACGAGACGAACTTGGTCCAAAGAAGGCCAAGGGATCAAATGGGAGGACGAAGAGGGACGAACGAGACGAACATGGTACAAAGAAGGCCAAGGAGTCAAATTGGAGGACGAAGAGGGACGAACGAGACGAACTTGGTACAAAGAAGGCCAAGGAGTCAAATGGGAGGACGAAGAGGGACGAACGAGACGAACTTGGTACAAAGAAGGGCAACGGATCAAATGGGAGGACGAAGATGGACGAACGAGACGAACTTGGTCAAAGAAGGCCTACGGATCAAATGGGAGGACGAAGATGGACGAACGAGACGAAGTTGGTACAAAGAAGGCCAACGGATCAAATGGAAGGACGAAGATGGACGAACGAGACGAAGTTGGTACAAAGAAGGCCAACGGATCAAATGGGAGGACGAAGACGGACGAACGAGACGAACTTGCTCCAAAGAAGGCCAAGGGATCAAATGGGAGGACGAAGAGGGACGAACGAGACGAACATGGTACAAAGAAGGCCAAGGAGTCAAATGGGAGGACGAAGAGGGACGAACGAGACGAACTTGGTACAAAGAAGGCTACGGATCAAATGGGAGGACGAAGAGGGACGAACGAGACGAACTTGGTACAAAGAAGGCCAACGGATCAAATGGGAGGACGAAGAGGGACGAACGAGACGAACTTGGTACAAAGAAGGCCAACGGATCAAATGGGAGGACGAAGAGGGACGAACGAGACGAACTTGGTCCAAAGAAGGCCTACGGATCAAATGGGAGGACGAAGAGGGACGAACGAGACGAACTTGGTACAAAGAAGGCCAAGGGATCAAATGGGAGGACGAAGATGGACGAACGAGACGAAGTTGGTACAAAGAAGGCCAACGGATCAAATGGGAGGACGAAGATGGACGAACCAGACGAACTTGGTACAAAGAAGGCCAACGGATCAAATGGGAGGACGAAGATGGACGAACGAGACGAGTTTGGTCCAAAGAAGGCCTACGGATGAAATGGGAGGACGAAGAGGGACGAACGAGACGAACTTGGTCCAAAGAATGCCAACGGATCAAATGGGAGGACGAAGAGGGACGAATGAGACGAACTTTGTCCAAAGAAGGCCTTGGGATCAAATGGGACGACAAAGAGGGACGAACGAGAAGAACTTTGTCCAAAGAAGGCCTACGGATCAAATGGGAGGACGAAGAGGGACGAACGAGACGAACTTGGACCAAAGAATGCCAACGGATCAAATGGGAGGACGAAGATGGACGAACGAGACGAACTTGGTCCAAAGAAGGCCTAGGGATCAAATGGGAGGACGAAGAGGGACGAACGAGACGAACTTGGTACAAAGAAGGCCAAGGGATCAAATGGGAGGACGAAGAGGGACGAACAAGACGAACTTGGTCCAAAGAAGTCCTACGGATCAAATGGGAGGACGAAGAGGGACGAACGAGACGAACTTGGTACAAAGAAGGCCTACGGATCAAATGCGAGGACGAAGATGGACGAACAAGACGAACTTGGTCCAAAGAAGGTCTACGGATCAAATGGGAGGACGAAGGGGGACGAACGAGAAGAACTTGGTCCAAAGAAGGCCTACGGATCAAATGGGAGGACGAAGAGGGACGAACGAGACGAACTTCATCCAAAGAAGGCCAACGGATCAAATGGGGGGACGAAGAGGGACGAACGAGACGAACTTGGACTAAAGAATGCAACGGATCAAATGGGAGGACGAACATGGATGAACGATACAAACTTTGTCCAAAGAAGGCCTACTGATCAAATTGGAGGACGTATATGGACGAACGAGATGAACTTGTTACAAAGAAGGGCAACAGATCAAATGGGAGGACGAAGATGGACGAACGGGACGACCTTGGTCAAAGAAGGCCTACGGATCAAATGGGAGGACGAAGAGGGACGAACGAGACGAACTTGGTACAAAGAAGGCCAACAGATCAAATGGGAGGACGAAGACGGACGAACGAGACGAACTTGGTCCAAAGAAGTCCTACGGATCAAATGGGAGGACGAAGAGGGACGAACGAGACGAACTTGGACTAAAGAATGCAACGGATCAAATGGGAGGACGAAGATGGACGAACGATACAAACTTTGTCCAAAGAAGGCCTACTGATCAAATTGGAGGACGTAGATGGACGAACGAGATGAACTTGTTACAAAGAAGGGCAACAGATCAAATGGGAGGACGAAGATGGACGAACGAGACGAACTTGGTCAAAGAAGGCCTACGGATCAAATGGGAGGACGAAGAGGGACGAACGAGACGAACTTGGAACAAAGAAGGCCAACAGATCAAATGGGAGGACGAAGACGGACGAACGAAACGAACTTGGTCCAAAGAATGCCAACGGATCAAATGGGAGGACGAAGATGGACGAACGAGACGAACTTGGTTCAAAGAAGGCCAACGGATCAAATGGGAGGACGAAGATGGACGAACGAGACGAACTTGGACCAAAGAATGCCAACGGATCAAATGGGAGGACGAAGATGGACGAACGAGACGAACTTGGTCCAAAGAAGACCAAGGGATCAAATGGGAGGACGAAGAGGGACGAACGAGACGAACATGGTACAAAGAAGGCCAAGGAGTCAAATTGGAGGACGAAGAGGGACGAACGAGACGAACTTGGTACAAAGAAGGCCAATGAGTCAAATGGGAGGACGAAGAGGGACGAACGAGACGAACTTGGTACAAAGAAGGGCAACGGATCAAATGGGAGGACGAAGATGGACGAACGAGACGAACTTGGTCAAAGAAGGCCTACGGATCAAATGGGAGGACGAAGATGGACGAACGAGACGAAGTTGGTACAAAGAAGGCCAACGGATCAAATGGAAGGACGAAGATGGACGAACGAGACGAAGTTGGTACAAAGAAGGCCAACGGATCAAATGGGAGGACGAAGACGGACGAACGAGACGAACTTGCTCCAAAGAAGGCCAAGGGATCAAATGGGAGGACGAAGAGGGACGAACGAGACGAACATGGTACAAAGAAGGCCAAGGAGTCAAATGGGAGGACGAAGAGGGACGAACGAGACGAACTTGGTACAAAGAAGGCCAAGGAGTCAAATGGGAGGACGAAGAGGGACGAACGAGACGAACTTGGTACAAAGAAGGCCAACGGATCAAATGGGAGGACGAAGATGGACGAACGAGACGAACTTGGTCAAAGAAGGCCTACCGATCAAATGGGAGGACGAAGAGGGACGAACGAGACGAACTTGGTACAAAGAAGGCCTACGGATCAAATGGGAGGACGAAGAGGGACGAACGAGACGAACTTCATCCAAAGAAGGCAAACGGATCAAATGGGGGGACGAAGAGGGACGAACGAGACGAACTTGGACTAAAGAATGCAACGGATCAAATGGGAGGACGAAGATGGATGAACGATACAAACTTTGTCCAAAGAAGGCCTACTGATCAAATTGGAGGACGTAGATGGACGAACGAGATGAACTTGTTACAAAGAAGGGCAACAGATCAAATGGGAGGACGAAGATGGACGAACGAGACGAACTTGGTCAAAGAAGGCCTACGGATCAAATGGGAGGACGAAGAGGGACGAACGAGACGAACTTGGTACAAAGAAGGCCAACAGATCAAATGGGAGGACGAAGACGGACGAACGAGATGAACTTGGTCCAAAGAAGTCCTACGGATCAAATGGGAGGACGAAGAGGGACGAACGAGACGAACTCGGACTAAAGAATGCAACGGATCAAATGGGAGGACGAAGATGGACGAACGATACAAACTTTGTCCAAAGAAGGCCTACTGATCAAATTGGAGGACGTAGATGGACGAACGAGATGAACTTGTTACAAAGAAGGGCAACAGATCAAATGGGAGGACGAAGATGGACGAACGAGACGAACTTGGTCAAAGAAGGCCTACGGATCAAATGGGAGGACGAAGAGGGACGAACGAGACGAACTTGGAACAAAGAAGGCCAACAGATCAAATGGGAGGACGAAGACGGACGAACGAAACGAACTTGGTCCAAAGAATGCCAACGGATCAAATGGGAGGACGAAGATGGACGAACGAGACGAACTTGGTTCAAAGAAGGCCAACGGATCAAATGGGAGGACGAAGATGGACGAACGAGACGAACTTGGACCAAAGAATGCCAACGGATCAAATGGGAGGACGAAGATGGACGAACGAGACGAACTTGGTCCAAAGAAGGCCAAGGGATCAAATGGGAGGACGAAGAGGGACGAACGAGACGAACATGGTACAAAGAAGGCCAAGGAGTCAAATTGGAGGACGAAGAGGGACGAACGAGACGAACTTGGTACAAAGAAGGCCAAGGAGTCAAATGGGAGGACGAAGAGGGACGAACGAGACGAACTTGGTACAAAGAAGGGCAACGGATCAAATGGGAGGACGAAGATGGACGAACGAGACGAACTTGGTCAAAGAAGGCCTACGGATCAAATGGGAGGACGAAGATGGACGAACGAGACGAAGTTGGTACAAAGAAGGCCAACGGATCAAATGGAAGGACGAAGATGGACGAACGAGACGAAGTTGGTACAAAGAAGGCCAACGGATCAAATGGGAGGACGAAGACGGACGAACGAGACGAACTTGCTCCAAAGAAGGCCAAGGGATCAAATGGGAGGACGAAGAGGGACGAACGAGACGAACATGGTACAAAGAAGGCCAAGGAGTCAAATGGGAGGACGAAGAGGGACGAACGAGACGAACTTGGTACAAAGAAGGCTACGGATCAAATGGGAGGACGAAGAGGGACGAACGAGACGAACTTGGTACAAAGAAGGCCAACGGATCAAATGGGAGGACGAAGAGGGACGAACGAGACGAACTTGGTACAAAGAAGGCCAACGGATCAAATGGGAGGACGAAGAGGGACGAACGAGACGAACTTGGTCCAAAGAAGGCCTACGGATCAAATGGGAGGACGAAGAGGGACGAACGAGACGAACTTGGTACAAAGAAGGCCAAGGGATCAAATGGGAGGACGAAGATGGACGAACGAGACGAAGTTGGTACAAAGAAGGCCAACGGATCAAATGGGAGGACGAAGATGGACGAACCAGACGAACTTGGTACAAAGAAGGCCAACGGATCAAATGGGAGGACGAAGATGGACGAACGAGACGAGTTTGGTCCAAAGAAGGCCTACGGATGAAATGGGAGGACGAAGAGGGACGAACGAGACGAACTTGGTCCAAAGAATGCCAACGGATCAAATGGGAGGACGAAGATGGACGACCGAGACGAACTTGGTACAAAGAAGGCCAACGGATCAAATGGGAGGACGAAGATCGACGAACGAGATGAAGTTGGTACAAAGAAGGCCAACGGATCAAATGGGAGGACGAAGATGGACGAACAAGACGAACTTGGTACAAAGAAGGCCAACGGATCAAATGGGAGGACGAAGATGGACGAACGAGACGAGTTTGGTCCAAAGAAGGCCTACGGATGAAATGGGAGGACGAAGAGGGACGAACGAGACGAACTTGGTCCAAAGAATGCCAACGGACCAAATGGGAGGACGAAGATGGACGAACGAGACGAACTTGGTACAAAGAAGGCCAACGGATCAAATGGGAGGACGAAGATGGACGAACGAGACGAGTTTGGTCCAAAGAAGGCCTACGGATGAAATGGGAGGACGAAGAGGGACGAACGAGACGAACTTGGTCCAAAGAATGCCAACGGACCAAATGGGAGGACGAAGATGGACGAACGAGACGAACTTGGTACAAAGAAGGCCAACGGATCAAATGGGAGGACGAAGATGGACGAACGAGATGAACATGGACCAAAGAATGCCAACGGATCAAATGGGAGGACGAACGAGACGAACTTGGTCCAAAGAAGCCTAGGGATCAAATGGGAGGACGAAGAGGGACGAACGAGACGAACTTGGTCCAAAGAAGGCCAAGGGATCAAATGGGAGGACGAAGAGGGACGAACGAGACGAACTTGGTCCAAAGAAGGCCTTCAGATCAAATGGGAGGACGAAGAGGAACGAACTAGACGAACTTAGTACAAAGAAGGGCAACAGATCAAATGGGAGGACGAAGATGGACGAACGAGACGAAGTTGGTACAAAGAAGGCCAACGGATCAAATGGAAGGACGAAGATGGACGAACGAGACGAAGTTGGTACAAAGAAGGCCAACGGATCAAATGGGAGGACGAAGATGGACGAACGAGACGAACTTGGTCCAAAGAATGCCAACAGATCAAATGGGAGGACGAAGATGGACGAACGAGACGAACTTGGTCCAAATAAAGCCTACGGATCAAAAGGGAGGACGAAGAGGGACGAACGAGACGAACTTGGTACAAAGAAGGCCAACGGATCAAATGGGAGGACGAAGAGGGACGAACGAGACGAACTTGGTCGAAAGAAGGCCTACGGATCAAATGGGAGGACGAAGAGGGACGAACGAGACGAACTTGGTACAAAGAAGGCCAAGGGATCAAATGGGAGGACGAAGATGGACGAACGAGACGAACTTGGTACAAAGAAGGCCAACGGATCAAATGGGAGGACGAAGATGGACGAACAAGACGAACTTGGTACAAAGAAGGCCAACGGATCAAATGGGAGGACGAAGATGGACGAACGAGACGAGTTTGGTCCAAAGAAGGCCTACTGATGAAATGGGAGGACGAAGAGGGACGAACGAGACGAACTTGGTCCAAAGAATGCCAACGGATCAAATGGGAGGACGAAGATGGACGAACGAGACGAACTTGGTACAAAGAAGGCCAACGGATCAAATGGGAGGACGAAGATGGACGAACGAGATGAAGTTGGTACAAAGAAGGCCAACGGATCAAATGGGAGGACGAAGATGGACGAACCAGACGAACTTGGTACAAAGAAGGCCAACGGATCAAATGGGAGGACGAAGATGGACGAACGAGACGAGTTTGGTCCAAAGAAGGCCTACGGATGAAATGGGAGGACGAAGAGGGACGAACGAGACGAACTTGGTCCAAAGAATGCCAACGGACCAAATGGGAGGACGAAGATGGACGAACGAGACGAACTTGGTACAAAGAAGGCCAACGGATCAAATGGGAGGACGAAGATGGACGAACGAGATGAACATGGACCAAAGAATGCCAACGGATCAAATGGGAGGACGAACGAGACGAACTTGGTCCAAAGAAGCCTAGGGATCAAATGGGAGGACGAAGAGGGACGAACGAGACGAACTTGGTCCAAAGAAGGCCAAGGGATCAAATGGGAGGACGAAGAGGGACGAACGAGACGAACTTGGTCCAAAGAAGGCCTTCAGATCAAATGGGAGGACGAAGAGGAACGAACTAGACGAACTTAGTACAAAGAAGGGCAACGGATCAAATGGGAGGACGAAGATGGACGAACGAGACGAAGTTGGTACAAAGAAGGCCAACGGATCAAATGGAAGGACGAAGATGGACGAACGAGACGAAGTTGGTACAAAGAAGGCCAACGGATCAAATGGGAGGACGAAGATGGACGAACGAGACGAACTTGGTCCAAAGAATGCCAACAGATCAAATGGGATGACGAAGATGGACGAACGAGACGAAGTTGGTACAAAGAAGGCCAACGGATCAAATGGGAGGACGAAGATGGACGAACAAGACGAACTTGGTACAAAGAAGGCCAACGGATCAAATGGGAGGACGAAGATGGACGAACGAGACGAGTTTGGTCCAAAGAAGGCCTACTGATGAAATGGGAGGACGAAGAGGGACGAACGAGACGAACTTGGTCCAAAGAAGGCCTACGGATCAAATGGGAGGACGAAGAGGGACGAACGAGACGAACTTGGTACAAAGAAGGCCAAGGGATCAAATGGGAGGACGAAGATGGACGAACGAGACGAAGTTGGTACAAAGAAGGCCAACGGATCAAATGGGAGGACGAAGATGGACGAACAAGACGAACTTGGTACAAAGAAGGCCAACGGATCAAATGGGAGGACGAAGATGGACGAACGAGACGAGTTTGGTCCAAAGAAGGCCAACGGATGAAATGGGAGGACGAAGAGGGACGAACGAGACGAACTTGGTCCAAAGAAGGCCAAGTGATCAAATGGGAGGACGAAGAGGGACGAACGAGACGAACTTGGTACAAAGAAGGCCTACGGATCAAATAGGACGACGTAGATGGACGAACCAGACGAACTTGGAACAAAGAAGGCCAACGGATCAAATGGGAGGACGAAGATGGACGAACGTGACGAACTTGGTCCAAAGAAGGCCTACGGATCAAATGGGAGGACAAAGAGGGACGAACGAGACGAACTTGGTACAAAGAAGGCCAACGGATCAAATGGGAGGACGAAGAGGGACGAACGAGACGAACTTGGTACAAAGAAGGCCAACGGATCAAATGGGAGGACGAAGAGGGACGAACGAGACGAACTTGGTCCAAAGAAGGCCTACGGATCAAATGGGAGGACGAAGAGGGACGAACGAGACGAACTTGGTACAAAGAAGGCCAAGGGATCAAATGGGAGGACGAAGATGGACGAACGAGACGAAGTTGGTACAAAGAAGGCCAACGGATCAAATGGGAGGACGAAGATGGACGAACAAGACGAACTTGGTACAAAGAAGGCCAACGGATCAAATGGGAGGACGAAGATGGACGAACGAGACGAGTTTGGTCCAAAGAAGGCCTACGGATGAAATGGGAGGACGAAGAGGGACGAACGAGACGAACTTGGTCCAAAGAATGCCAACGGATCAAATGGGAGGACGAAGATGGACGAACGAGACGAACTTGGTACAAAGAAGGCCAACGGATCAAATGGGAGGACGAAGATGGACGAACGAGATGAAGTTGGTACAAAGAAGGCCAACGGATCAAATGGGAGGACGAAGATGGACGAACAAGACGAACTTGGTACAAAGAAGGCCAACGGATCAAATGGGAGGACGAAGATGGACGAACGAGACGAGTTTGGTCCAAAGAAGGCCTACGGATGAAATGGGAGGACGAAGAGGGACGAACGAGACGAACTTGGTCCAAAGAATGCCAACGGACCAAATGGGAGGACGAAGATGGACGAACGAGACGAACTTGGTACAAAGAAGGCCAACGGATCAAATGGGAGGCCGAAGATGGACGAACGAGATGAACATGGACCAAAGAATGCCAACGGATCAAATGGGAGGACGAACGAGACGAACTTGGTCCAAAGAAGCCTAGGGATCAAATGGGAGGACGAAGAGGGACGAACGAGACGAACTTGGTCCAAAGAAGGCCAAGGGATCAAATGGGAGGACGAAGAGGGACGAACGAGACGAACTTGGTCCAAAGAAGGCCTTCAGATCAAATGGGAGGACGAAGAGGAACGAACTAGACGAACTTAGTACAAAGAAGGGCAACGGATCAAATGGGAGGACGAAGATGGACGAACGAGACGAAGTTGGTACAAAGAAGGCCAACGGATCAAATGGGAGGACGAAGATGGACGAACAAGACGAACTTGGTACAAAGAAGGCCAACGGATCAAATGGGAGGACGAAGATGGACGAACGAGACGAACTTGGTACAAAGAAGGCCAACGGATCAAATGGGAGGACGAAGATGGACGAACGTGACGAACTTGGTCCAAAGAAGGCCTACGGATCAAATGGGAGGACGAAGAGGGACGAACGAGACGAACTTGGTACAAAGAAGGCCAACGGATCAAATGGGAGGACGAAGAGGGACGAACGAGACGAACTTGGTACAAAGAAGGCCAACGGATCAAATGGGAGGACGAAGAGGGACGAACGAGACGAACTTGGTCCAAAGAAGGCCTACGGATCAAATGGGAGGACGAAGAGGGACGAACGAGACGAACTTGGTACAAAGAAGGCCAAGGGATCAAATGGGAGGACGAAGATGGACGAACGAGACGAAGTTGGTACAAAGAAGGCCAACGGATCAAATGGGAGGACGAAGATGGACGAACAAGACGAACTTGGTACAAAGAAGGCCAACGGATCAAATGGGAGGACGAAGATGGACGAACGAGACGAGTTTGGTCCAAAGAAGGCCTACGGATGAAATGGGAGGACGAAGAGGGACGAACGAGACGAACTTGGTCCAAAGAATGCCAACGGATCAAATGGGAGGACGAAGATGGACGAACGAGACGAACTTGGTACAAAGAAGGCCAACGGATCAAATGGGAGGACGAAGATGGACGAACGAGATGAAGTTGGTACAAAGAAGGCCAACGGATCAAATGGGAGGACGAAGATGGACGAACAAGACGAACTTGGTACAAAGAAGGCCAACGGATCAAATGGGAGGACGAAGATGGACGAACGAGACGAGTTTGGTCCAAAGAAGGCCTACGGATGAAATGGGAGGACGAAGAGGGACGAACGAGACGAACTTGGTCCAAAGAATGCCAACGGACCAAATGGGAGGACGAAGATGGACGAACGAGACGAACTTGGTACAAAGAAGGCCAACGGATCAAATGGGAGGACGAAGATGGACGAACGAGATGAACATGGACCAAAGAATGCCAACGGATCAAATGGGAGGACGAACGAGACGAACTTGGTCCAAAGAAGCCTAGGGATCAAATGGGAGGACGAAGAGGGACGAACGAGACGAACTTGGTCCAAAGAAGGCCAAGGGATCAAATGGGAGGACGAAGAGGGACGAACGAGACGAACTTGGTCCAAAGAAGGCCTTCAGATCAAATGGGAGGACGAAGAGGAACGAACTAGACGAACTTAGTACAAAGAAGGGCAACGGATCAAATGGGAGGACGAAGATGGACGAACGAGACGAAGTTGGTACAAAGAAGGCCAACGGATCAAATGGAAGGACGAAGATGGACGAACGAGACGAAGTTGGTACAAAGAAGGCCAACGGATCAAATGGGAGGACGAAGATGGACGAACGAGACGAACTTGGTCCAAAGAATGCCAACAGATCAAATGGGAGGACGAAGATGGACGAACGAGACGAACTTGGTCCAAATAAAGCCTACGGATCAAAAGGGAGGACGAAGAGGGACGAACGAGACGAAGTTGGTACAAAGAAGGCCAACGGATCAAATGGGAGGACGAAGAGGGACGAACGAGACGAACTTGGTCCAAAGAAGGCCTACGGATCAAATGGGAGGACGAAGAGGGACGAACGAGACGAACTTGGTACAAAGAAGGCCAAGGGATCAAATGGGAGGACGAAGATGGACGAACGAGACGAAGTTGGTACAAAGAAGGCCAACGGATCAAATGGGAGGACGAAGATGGACGAACAAGACGAACTTGGTACAAAGAAGGCCAACGGATCAAATGGGAGGACGAAGATGGACGAACGAGACGAGTTTGGTCCAAAGAAGGCCTACGGGTGAAATGGGAGGACGAAGAGGGACGAACGAGACGAACTTGGTCCAAAGAATGCCAACGGATCAAATGGGAGGACGAAGATGGACGAACGAGACGAACTTGGTACAAAGAAGGCCAACGGATCAAATGGGAGGACGAAGATGGACGAACGAGATGAAGTTGGTACAAAGAAGGCCAACGGATCAAATGGGAGGACGAAGATGGACGAACAAGACGAACTTGGTACAAAGAAGGCCAACGGATCAAATGGGAGGACGAAGATGGACGAACGAGACGAGTTTGGTCCAAAGAAGGCCTACGGATGAAATGGGAGGACGAAGAGGGACGAACGAGACGAACTTGGTCCAAAGAATGCCAACGGACCAAATGGGAGGACGAAGATGGACGAACGAGACGAACTTGGTACAAAGAAGGCCAACGGATCAAATGGGAGGACGAAGATGGACGAACGAGATGAACATGGACCAAAGAATGCCAACGGATCAAATGGGAGGACGAACGAGACGAACTTGGTCCAAAGAAGCCTAGGGATCAAATGGGAGGACGAAGAGGGACGAACGAGACGAACTTGGTCCAAAGAAGGCCAAGGGATCAAATGGGAGGACGAAGAGGGACGAACGAGACGAACTTGGTCCAAAGAAGGCCTTCAGATCAAATGGGAGGACGAAGAGGAACGAACTAGACGAACTTAGTACAAAGAAGGGCAACGGATCAAATGGGAGGACGAAGATGGACGAACGAGACGAAGTTGGTACAAAGAAGGCCAACGGATCAAATGGAAGGACGAAGATGGACGAACGAGACGAAGTTGGTACAAAGAAGGCCAACGGATCAAATGGGGGGACGAAGATGGACGAACGAGACGAACTTGGTCCAAAGAATGCCAACAGATCAAATGGGATGACGAAGATGGACGAACGAGACGAAGTTGGTACAAAGAAGGCCAACGGATCAAATGGGAGGACGAAGATGGACGAACAAGACGAACTTGGTACAAAGAAGGCCAACGGATCAAATGGGAGGACGAAGATGGACGAACGAGACGAGTTTGGTCCAAAGAAGGCCTACGGATGAAATGGGAGGACGAAGAGGGACGAACGAGACGAACTTGGTCCAAAGAAGGCCTACGGATCAAATGGGAGGACGAAGAGGGACGAACGAGACGAACTTGGTACAAAGAAGGCCAAGGGATCAAATGGGAGGACGAAGATGGACGAACGAGACGAAGTTGGTACAAAGAAGGCCAACGGATCAAATGGGAGGACGAAGATGGACGAACAAGACGAACTTGGTACAAAGAAGGCCAACGGATCAAATGGGAGGACGAAGATGGACGAACGAGACGAGTTTGGTCCAAAGAAGGCCAACGGATGAAATGGGAGGACGAAGAGGGACGAACGAGACGAACTTGGTCCAAAGAAGGCCAAGTGATCAAATGGGAGGACGAAGAGGGACGAACGAGACGAACTTGGTACAAAGAAGGCCTACGGATCAAATAGGACGACGTAGATGGACGAACCAGACGAACTTGGAACAAAGAAGGCCAACGGATCAAATGGGAGGACGAAGATGGACGAACGAGACGAACTTGGTACAAAGAAGGCCAACGGATCAAATGGGAGGACGAAGATGGACGAACGTGACGAACTTGGTCCAAAGAAGGCCTACGGATCAAATGGGAGGACAAAGAGGGACGAACGAGACGAACTTGGTACAAAGAAGGCCAACGGATCAAATGGGAGGACGAAGAGGGACGAACGAGACGAACTTGGTACAAAGAAGGCCAACGGATCAAATGGGAGGACAAAGAGGGACGAACGAGACGAACCTGGTCCAAAGAAGGCCTACGGATCAAATGGGAGGACGAAGAGGGACGAACGAGACGAACTTGGTACAAAGAAGGCCAAGGGATCAAATGGGAGGACGAAGATGGACGAACGAGACGAAGTTGGTACAAAGAAGGCCAACGGATCAAATGGGAGGACGAAGATGGACGAACGAGACGAACTTGGTACAAAGAAGGCCAACGGATCAAATGGGAGGACGAAGATGGACGAACGAGATGAACATGGACCAAAGAATGCCAACGGATCAAATGGGAGGACGAACGAGACGAACTTGGTCCAAAGAAGCCTAGGGATCAAATGGGAGGACGAAGAGGGACGAACGAGACGAACTTGGTCCAAAGAAGGCCAAGGGATCAAATGGGAGGACGAAGAGGGACGAACGAGACGAACTTGGTCCAAAGAAGGCCTTCAGATCAAATGGGAGGACGAAGAGGAACGAACTAGACGAACTTAGTACAAAGAAGGGCAACGGATCAAATGGGAGGACGAAGATGGACGAACGAGACGAAGTTGGTACAAAGAAGGCCAACGGATCAAATGGAAGGACGAAGATGGACGAACGAGACGAAGTTGGTACAAAGAAGGCCAACGGATCAAATGGGAGGACGAAGATGGACGAACGAGACGAACTTGGTCCAAAGAATGCCAACAGATCAAATGGGATGACGAAGATGGACGAACGAGACGAAGTTGGTACAAAGAAGGCCAACGGATCAAATGGGAGGACGAAGATGGACGAACGAGACGAGTTTGGTCCAAAGAAGGCCTACGGATGAAATGGGAGGACGAAGAGGGACGAACGAGACGAACTTGGTCCAAAGAATGCCAACGGATCAAATGGGAGGACGAAGATGGACGAATGAGACGAACTTGGTACAAAGAAGGCCAACGGATCAAATGGGAGGACGAAGATGGACGAACGAGACGAACTTGGTCCAAAGAATGCCAACAGATCAAATGGGATGACGAAGATGGACGAACGAGACGAAGTTGGTACAAAGAAGGCCAACGGATCAAATGGGAGGACGAAGATGGACGAACAAGACGAACTTGGTACAAAGAAGGCCAACGGATCAAATGGGAGGACGAAGATGGACGAACGAGACGAGTTTGGTCCAAAGAAGGCCTACGGATGAAATGGGAGGACGAAGAGGGACGAACGAGACGAACTTGGTCCAAAGAAGGCCTACGGATCAAATGGGAGGACGAAGAGGGACGAAAGAGACGAACTTGGTACAAAGAAGGCCAAGGGATCAAATGGGAGGACGAAGATGGACGAACGAGACGAAGTTGGTACAAAGAAGGCCAACGGATCAAATGGGAGGACGAAGATGGACGAACAAGACGAACTTGGTACAAAGAAGGCCAACGGATCAAATGGGAGGACGAAGAGGGACGAACGAGACGAACTTGGTACAAAGAAGGCCAACGGATCAAATGGGAGGCCGAAGATGGACGAACGTGACGAACTTGGTCCAAAGAAGGCCTACGGATCAAATGGGAGGACAAAGAGGGACGAACGAGACGAACTTGGTACAAAGAAGGCCAACGGATCAAATGGGAGGACGAAGAGGGACGAACGAGACGAACTTGGTACAAAGAAGGCCAACGGATCAAATGGGAGGACAAAGAGGGACGAACGAGACGAACTTGGTCCAAAGAAGGCCTACGGATCAAATGGGAGGACGAAGAGGGACGAACGAGACGAACTTGGTACAAAGAAGGCCAAGGGATCAAATGGGAGGACGAAGATGGACGAACGAGACGAAGTTGGTACAAAGAAGGCCAACGGATCAAATGGGAGGACGAAGATGGACGAACAAGACGAACTTGGTACAAAGAAGGCCAACGGATCAAATGGGAGGACGAAGATGGACGAACGAGACGAGTTTGGTCCAAAGAAGGCCTACGGATGAAATGGGAGGACGAAGAGGGACGAACGAGACGAACTTGGTCCAAAGAATGCCAACGGATCAAATGGGAGGACGAAGATGGACGAACAAGACGAACTTGGTACAAAGAAGGCCAACGGATCAAATGGGAGGACGAAGATGGACGAACGAGACGAGTTTGGTCCAAAGAAGGCCTACGGATGAAATGGGAGGACGAAGAGGGACGAACGAGACGAACTTGGTCCAAAGAATGCCAACGGACCAAATGGGAGGACGAAGATGGACGAACGAGACGAACTTGGTACAAAGAAGGCCAACGGATCAAATGGGAGGACGAAGATGGACGAACGAGATGAACATGGACCAAAGAATGCCAACGGATCAAATGGGAGGACGAACGAGACGAACTTGGTCCAAAGAAGCCTAGGGATCAAATGGGAGGACGAAGAGGGACGAACGAGACGAACTTGGTCCAAAGAAGGCCAAGGGATCAAATGGGAGGACGAAGAGGGACGAACGAGACGAACTTGGTCCAAAGAAGGCCTTCAGATCAAATGGGAGGACGAAGAGGAACGAACTAGACGAACTTAGTACAAAGAAGGGCAACGGATCAAATGGGAGGACGAAGATGGACGAACGAGACGAAGTTGGTACAAAGAAGGCCAACGGATCAAATGGAAGGACGAAGATGGACGAACGAGACGAAGTTGGTACAAAGAAGGCCAACGGATCAAATGGGAGGACGAAGATGGACGAACGAGACGAACTTGGTCCAAAGAATGCCAACAGATCAAATGGGATGACGAAGATGGACGAACGAGACGAAATTGGTACAAAGAAGGCCAACGGATCAAATGGGAGGACGAAGATGGACGAACGAGACGAGTTTGGTCCAAAGAAGGCCTACGGATGAAATGGGAGGACGAAGAGGGACGAACGAGACGAACTTGGTCCAAAGAATGCCAACGGATCAAATGGGAGGACGAAGATGGACGAACGAGACGAACTTGGTACAAAGAAGGCCAACGGATCAAATGGGAGGACGAAGATGGACGAACGAGACGAACTTGGTCCAAAGAATGCCAACAGATCAAATGGGATGACGAAGATGGACGAACGAGACGAAGTTGGTACAAAGAAGGCCAACGGATCAAATGGGAGGACGAAGATGGACGAACAAGACGAACTTGGTACAAAGAAGGCCAACGGATCAAATGGGAGGACGAAGATGGACGAACGAGACGAGTTTGGTCCAAAGAAGGCCTACGGATGAAATGGGAGGACGAAGAGGGACGAACGAGACGAACTTGGTCCAAAGAAGGCCTACGGATCAAATGGGAGGACGAAGAGGGACGAACGAGACGAACTTGGTACAAAGAATGCCAAGGGATCAAATGGGAGGACGAAGATGGACGAACAAGACGAACTTGGTACAAAGAAGGCCAACGGATCAAATGGGAGGACGAAGATGGACGAACGAGACGAGTTTGGTCCAAAGAAGGCCAACGGATGAAATGGGAGGACGAAGAGGGACGAACGAGACGAACTTGGTCCAAAGAAGGCCAAGTGATCAAATGGGAGGACGAAGAGGGACGAACGAGACGAACTTGGTACAAAGAAGGCCTACGGATCAAATAGGACGACGTAGATGGACGAACCAGACGAACTTGGAACAAAGAAGGCCAACGGATCAAATGGGAGGACGAAGATGGACGAACGAGACGAACTTGGTACAAAGAAGGCCAACGGATCAAATGGGAGGACGAAGATGGACGAACGTGACGAACTTGGTCCAAAGAAGGCCTACGGATCAAATGGGAGGACGAAGAGGGACGAACGAGACGAACTTGGTACAAAGAAGGCCAACGGATCAAATGGGAGGACGAAGAGGGACGAACGAGACGAACTTGGTACAAAGAAGGCCAACGGATCAAATGGGAGGACAAAGAGGGACGAACGAGACGAACTTGGTCCAAAGAAGGCCTACGGATCAAATGGGAGGACGAAGAGGGACGAACGAGACGAACTTGGTACAAAGAAGGCCAAGGGATCAAATGGGAGGACGAAGATGGACGAACGAGACGAAGTTGGTACAAAGAAGGCCAACGGATCAAATGGGAGGACGAAGATGGACGAACCAGACGAACTTGGTACAAAGAAGGCCAACGGATCAAATGGGAGGACGAAGATGGACGAACGAGACGAGTTTGGTCCAAAGAAGGCCTACGGATGAAATGGGAGGACGAAGAGGGACGAACGAGACGAACTTGGTCCAAAGAATGCCAACGGACCAAATGGGAGGACGAAGATGGACGAACGAGACGAACTTGGTACAAAGAAGGCCAACGGATCAAATGGGAGGACGAAGATGGACGAACGAGATGAACATGGACCAAAGAATGCCAACGGATCAAATGGGAGGACGAACGAGACGAACTTGGTCCAAAGAAGCCTAGGGATCAAATGGGAAGACGAAGAGGGACGAACGAGACGAACTTGGTCCAAAGAAGGCCAAGGGATCAAATGGGAGGACGAAGAGGGACGAACGAGACGAACTTGGTCCAAAGAAGGCCTTCAGATCAAATGGGAGGACGAAGAGGAACGAACTAGACGAACTTAGTACAAAGAAGGGCAACGGATCAAATGGGAGGACGAAGATGGACGAACGAGACGAAGTTGGTACAAAGAAGGCCAACGGATCAAATGGAAGGACGAAGATGGACGAACGAGACGAAGTTGGTACAAAGAAGGCCAACGGATCAAATGGGAGGACGAAGATGGACGAACGAGACGAACTTGGTCCAAAGAATGCCAACAGATCAAATGGGAGGACGAAGATGGACGAACGAGACGAACTTGGTCCAAATAAAGCCTACGGATCAAAAGGGAGGACGAAGAGGGACGAACGAGACGAAGTTGGTACAAAGAAGGCCAACGGATCAAATGGGAGGACGAAGAGGGACGAACGAGACGAACTTGGTCCGAGACGAACTTGGTCCAAAGAAGGCCTACGGATCAAATGGGAGGACGAAGAGGGACGAACGAGACGAACTTGGTACAAAGAAGGCCAAGGGATCAAATGGGAGGACGAAGATGGACGAACGAGACGAAGTTGGTACAAAGAAGGCCAACGGATCAAATGGGAGGACGAAGATGGACGAACAAGACGAACTTGGTACAAAGAAGGCCAACGGATCAAATGGGAGGACGAAGATGGACGAACGAGACGAGTTTGGTCCAAAGAAGGCCTACGGGTGAAATGGGAGGACGAAGAGGGACGAACGAGACGAACTTGGTCCAAAGAATGCCAACGGATCAAATGGGAGGACGAAGATGGACGAACGAGACGAACTTGGTACAAAGAAGGCCAACGGATCAAATGGGAGGACGAAGATGGACGAACGAGAGGAAGTTGGTACAAAGAAGGCCAACGGATCAAATGGGAGGACGAAGATGGACGAACAAGACGAACTTGGTACAAAGAAGGCCAACGGATCAAATGGGAGGACGAAGATGGACGAACGAGACGAGTTTGGTCCAAAGAAGGCCTACGGATGAAATGGGAGGACGAAGAGGGACGAACGAGACGAACTTGGTCCAAAGAATGCCAACGGACCAAATGGGAGGACGAAGATGGACGAACGAGACGAACTTGGTACAAAGAAGGCCAACGGATCAAATGGGAGGACGAAGATGGACGAACGAGATGAACATGGACCAAAGAATGCCAACGGATCAAATGGGAGGACGAACGAGACGAACTTGGTCCAAAGAAGCCTAGGGATCAAATGGGAGGACGAAGAGGGACGAACGAGACGAACTTGGTCCAAAGAAGGCCAAGGGATCAAATGGGAGGACGAAGAGGGACGAACGAGACGAACTTGGTCCAAAGAAGGCCTTCAGATCAAATGGGAGGACGAAGAGGAACGAACTAGACGAACTTAGTACAAAGAAGGGCAACGGATCAAATGGGAGGACGAAGATGGACGAACGAGACGAAGTTGGTACAAAGAAGGCCAACGGATCAAATGGAAGGACGAAGATGGACGAACGAGACGAAGTTGGTACAAAGAAGGCCAACGGATCAAATGGGAGGACGAAGATGGACGAACGAGACGAACTTGGTCCAAAGAATGCCAACAGATCAAATGGGATGACGAAGATGGACGAACGAGACGAAGTTGGTACAAAGAAGGCCAACGGATCAAATGGGAGGACGAAGATGGACGAACAAGACGAACTTGGTACAAAGAAGGCCAACGGATCAAATGGGAGGACGAAGATGGACGAACGAGACGAGTTTGGTCCAAAGAAGGCCTACGGATGAAATGGGAGGACGAAGAGGGACGAACGAGACGAACTTGGTCCAAAGAAGGCCTACGGATCAAATGGGAGGACGAAGAGGGACGAACGAGACGAACTTGGTACAAAGAAGGCCAAGGGATCAAATGGGAGGACGAAGATGGACGAACGAGACGAAGTTGGTACAAAGAAGGCCAACGGATCAAATGGGAGGACGAAGATGGACGAACAAGACGAACTTGGTACAAAGAAGGCCAACGGATCAAATGGGAGGACGAAGATGGACGAACGAGACGAGTTTGGTCCAAAGAAGGCCAACGGATGAAATGGGAGGACGAAGAGGGACGAACGAGACGAACTTGGTCCAAAGAAGGCCAAGTGATCAAATGGGAGGACGAAGAGGGACGAACGAGACGAACTTGGTACAAAGAAGGCCTACGGATCAAATAGGACGACGTAGATGGACGAACCAGACGAACTTGGAACAAAGAAGGCCAACGGATCAAATGGGAGGACGAAGATGGACGAACGAGACGAACTTGGTACAAAGAAGGCCAACGGATCAAATGGGAGGACGAAGATGGACGAACGTGACGAACTTGGTCCAAAGAAGGCCTACGGATCAAATGGGAGGACAAAGAGGGACGAACGAGACGAACTTGGTACAAAGAAGGCCAACGGATCAAATGGGAGGACGAAGAGGGACGAACGAGACGAACTTGGTACAAAGAAGGCCAACGGATCAAATGGGAGGACAAAGAGGGACGAACGAGACGAACTTGGTCCAAAGAAGGCCTACGGATCAAATGGGAGGACGAAGAGGGACGAACGAGACGAACTTGGTACAAAGAAGGCCAAGGGATCAAATGGGAGGACGAAGATGGACGAACGAGACGAAGTTGGTACAAAGAAGGCCAACGGATCAAATGGGAGGACGAAGATGGACGAACAAGACGAACTTGGTACAAAGAAGGCCAACGGATCAAATGGGAGGACGAAGATGGACGAACGAGACGAGTTTGGTCCAAAGAAGGCCTACGGATGAAATGGGAGGACGAAGAGGGATGAACGAGACGAACTTGGTCCAAAGAATGCCAACGGATCAAATGGGAGGACGAAGATGGACGAACGAGACGAACTTGGTACAAAGAAGGCCAACGGATCAAATGGGAGGACGAAGATGGACGAACGAGATGAAGTTGGTACAAAGAAGGCCAACGGATCAAATGGGAGGACGAAGATGGACGAACAAGACGAACTTGGTACAAAGAAGGCCAACGGATCAAATGGGAGGACGAAGATGGACGAACGAGACGAGTTTGGTCCAAAGAAGGCCTACGGATGAAATGGGAGGACGAAGAGGGATGAACGAGACGAACTTGGTCCAAAGAATGCCAACGGACCAAATGGGAGGACGAAGATGGACGAACGAGACGAACTTGGTACAAAGAAGGCCAACGGATCAAATGGGAGGACGAAGATGGACGAACGAGATGAACATGGACCAAAGAATGCCAACGGATCAAATGGGAGGACGAACGAGACGAACTTGGTCCAAAGAAGCCTAGGGATCAAATGGGAGGACGAAGAGGGACGAACGAGACGAACTTGGTCCAAAGAAGGCCAAGGGATCAAATGGGAGGACGAAGAGGGACGAACGAGACGAACTTGGTCCAAAGAAGGCCTTCAGATCAAATGGGAGGACGAAGAGGAACGAACTAGACGAACTTAGTACAAAGAAGGGCAACGGATCAAATGGGAGGACGAAGATGGACGAACGAGACGAAGTTGGTACAAAGAAGGCCAACGGATCAAATGGAAGGACGAAGATGGACGAACGAGACGAAGTTGGTACAAAGAAGGCCAACGGATCAAATGGGAGGACGAAGATGGACGAACGAGACGAACTTGGTCCAAAGAATGCCAACAGATCAAATGGGATGACGAAGATGGACGAACGAGACGAAGTTGGTACAAAGAAGGCCAACGGATCAAATGGGAGGACGAAGATGGACGAACAAGACGAACTTGGTACAAAGAAGGCCAACGGATCAAATGGGAGGACGAAGATGGACGAACGAGACGAGTTTGGTCCAAAGAAGGCCTACGGATGAAATGGGAGGACGAAGAGGGACGAACGAGACGAACTTGGTCCAAAGAAGGCCTACGGATCAAATGGGAGGACGAAGAGGGACGAACGAGACGAACTTGGTACAAAGAAGGCCAAGGGATCAAATGGGAGGACGAAGATGGACGAACGAGACGAAGTTGGTACAAAGAAGGCCAACGGATCAAATGGGAGGACGAAGATGGACGAACAAGACGAACTTGGTACAAAGAAGGCCAACGGATGAAATGGGAGGACGAAGATGGACGAACGAGACGAGTTTGGTCCAAAGAAGGCCAACGGATGAAATGGGAGGACGAAGAGGGACGAACGAGACGAACTTGGTCCAAAGAAGGCCAAGTGATCAAATGGGAGGACGAAGAGGGACGAACGAGACGAACTTGGTACAAAGAAGGCCTACGGATCAAATAGGAGGACGTAGATGGACGAACCAGACGAACTTGGAACAAAGAAGGCCAACGGATCAAATGGGAGGACGAAGATGGACGAACGAGACGAACTTGGTACAAAGAAGGGCAACGGATCAAATGGGAGGACGAAGATGGACGAACGTGACGAACTTGGTCCAAAGAAGGCCTACGGATCAAATGGGAGGACGAAGAGGGACGAACGAGACGAACTTGGTACAAAGAAGGCCAACGGATCAAATGGGAGGACGAAGAGGGACGAACGAGACGAACTTGGTACAAAGAAGGCCAACGGATCAAATGGGAGGACGAAGAGGGACGAACGAGACGAACTTGGTCCAAAGAAGGCCTACGGATCAAATGGGAGGACGAAGAGGGACGAACGAGACGAACTTGGTACAAAGAAGGCCAAGGGATCAAATGGGAGGACGAAGATGGACGAACGAGACGAAGTTGGTACATAGAAGGCCAACGGATCAAATGGGAGGACGAAGATGGACGAACAAGACGAACTTGGTACAAAGAAGGCCAACGGATCAAATGGGAGGACGAAGATGGACGAACGAGACGTGTTTGGTCCAAAGAAGGCCTACGGATGAAATGGGAGGACGAAGAGGGACGAACGAGACGAACTTGGTCCAAAGAATGCCAACGGATCAAATGGGAGGACGAAGATGGACGAACGAGACGAACTTGGTACAAAGAAGGCCAACGGATCAAATGGGAGGACGAAGATGGACGAACGAGATGAAGTTGGTACAAAGAAGGCCAACGGATCAAATGGGAGGACGAAGATGGACGAACAAGACGAACTTGGTACAAAGAAGGCCAACGGATCAAATGGGAGGATGAAGATGGACGAACGAGACGAGTTTGGTCCAAAGAAGGCCTACGGATGAAATGGGAGGACGAAGAGGGACGAACGAGACGAACTTGGTCCAAAGAATGCCAACGGACCAAATGGGAGGACGAAGATGGACGAACGAGACGAAGTTGGTACAAAGAAGGCCAACGGATCAAATGGGAGGACGAAGATGGACGAACGAGACGAAGTTGGTACAAAGAAGGCCAACGGATCAAATGGGAGGACGAAGATGGACGAACGAGACGAACTTGGTCCAAAGAATGCCAACAGATCAAATGGGAGGACGAAGATGGACGAACGAGACGAACTTGGTCCAAATAAAGCCTACGGATCAAAAGGGAGGACGAAGAGGGACGAACGAGACGAACTTGGTCCAAAGAAGGCCTACGGATCAAAAGGGAGGACGAAGAGGGACGAACGAGACGAACTTGGTACAAAGAAGGCCAACCGATCAAATGGGAGGACGAAAAGGGACGAACGAGACGAGCTTGGTCCAAAGAATGCCAACGGATCAAATGGGAGGACGAAGATGGACGAACGAGACGAACTTGGTACAAAGAAGGCCAACGGATCAAATGGGAGGACGAATATGGACGAACGAGACGAACTTGGTCCAAGGAAGGCCTACGGATCAAATGGGAGGAGGAAGAGGGACGAACGAGACGAACTTCATCCAAAGAAGGCCAACGGATCAAATGGGAGGACGAAGAGGGACGAACGAGACGAACATGGACCAAAGAATGCCAACGGATCAAATGGGAAGACGAAGATGGACGAACGAGACGAACTTGGTCCAAAGAAGGCCTACAGATCAAATGGGAAGACGAAGAGGGACGAACGAGACGAACATGGTACAAAGAAGGCCTACGGATCAAATGGGAGGACGAAGAGGGACGAACGAGACGAACTTGGTCCAAAGAATGCCAACGGATCAAATGGGAGGACGAAGATGGACGAACGAGACGAACTTGGTACAAAGAAGGCCAACGGATCAAATGGGAGGACGAAGATGGACGAACGAGACGAACTTGGTCCAAAGAAGGCGTAGGGATCAAATGGGAGGAGGAAGAGGGACGAACGAGACGAACTTGGTACAAAGAAGGCCAAGTGATCAAATGGGAGGACGAAGAGGGACGAACGAGACGAACTTGGTACAAAGAAGGCCTACGGATCAAATGGGAGGACGTAGATGGACGAACCAGACGAACTTGGAACAAAGAAGGCCAACGGATCAAATGGGAGGACGAAGATGGACGAACGAGACGAACTTGGTACAAAGAAGGCCAACGGATCAAATGGGAGGACGAAGATGGACGAACGTGACGAGTTTGGTCCAAAGAAGGCCTACGGATGAAATGGGAGGACGAAGAGCGACGAACGAGACGAACTTGGTCCAAAGAATGCCAACGGATCAAATGGGAGGACGAAGATGGACGAACGAGACGAACTTGGTCCAAAGAAGGCGTAGGGATCAAATGGGAGGAGGAAGAGGGACGAACGAGACGAACTTGGTACAAAGAAGGCCTACGGATCAAATGGGAGGACGAAGATGGACGAACGAGACGAACTTGGTCCAAAGAATGCCAACAGATCAAATGGGAGGACGAAGATGGACGAACGAGACGAATTTGGTCCAAATAAAGCCTACGGATCAAAAGGGAGGACGAAGAGGGACGAACGAGACGAACTTGGTCCAAAGAAGGCCTACGGATCAAAAGGGAGGACGAAGAGGGACGAACGAGACGAACTTGGTACAAAGAAGGCCAACCGATCAAATGGGAGGACGAAAAGGGACGAACGAGACGAGCTTGGTCCAAAGAATGCCAACGGATCAAATGGGAGGACGAAGATGGACGAACGAGACGAACTTGGTACAAAGAAGGCCAACGGATCAAATGGGAGGACGAATATGGACGAACGAGACGAACTTGGTCCAAGGAAGGCCTACGGATCAAATGGGAGGAGGAAGAGGGACGAACGAGACGAACTTCATCCAAAGAAGGCCAACGGATCAAATGGGAGGACGAAGAGGGACGAACGAGACGAACATGGACCAAAGAATGCCAACGGATCAAATGGGAGGACGAAGAGGGACGAACGAGACGAACATGGACCAAAGAATGCCAACGGATCAAATGGGAGGACGAAGATGGACGAACGAGACGAACTTGGTACAAAGAAGGCCAACGGATCAAATGGGAAGACGAAGATGGACGAACGAGACGAACTTGGTCCAAAGAAGGCCTACAGATCAAATGGGAAGACGAAGAGGGACGAACGAGACGAACATGGTACAAAGAAGGCCTACGGATCAAATGGGAGGACGAAGATGGACGAACGAGACGAACTTGGTCCAAAGAAGGCCTACGGATCAAATGGGAGGACGAAGAGGGACGAACGAGACGAACTTGGTCCAAAGAATGCCAACGGATCAAATGGGAGGACGAAGATGGACGAACGAGACGAACTTGGTACAAAGAAGGCCAACGGATCAAATGGGAGGACGAAGATGGACGAACGAGACGAACTTGGTCCAAAGAAGGCGTAGGGATCAAATGGGAAGACGAAGAGGGACGAACGAGACGAACATGGTACAAAGAAGGCCTACGGATCAAATGGGAGGACGAAGATGGACGAACAAGACGAACTTGGTACAAAGAAGGCCAACGGATCAAATGGGAGGACGAATATGGACGAACGAGACGAACTTGGTCCAAGGAAGGCCTACGGATCAAATGGGAGGAGGAAGAGGGACGAACGAGACGAACTTCATCCAAAGAAGGCCAACGGATCAAATGGGAGGACGAAGAGGGACGAACGAGACGAACATGGACCAAAGAATGCCAACGGATCAAATGGGAAGACGAAGATGGACGAACGAGACGAACTTGGTCCAAAGAAGGCCTACAGATCAAATGGGAAGACGAAGAGGGACGAACGAGACGAACATGGTACAAAGAAGGCCTACGGATCAAATGGGAGGACGAAGATGGACGAACGAGACGAACTTGGTCCAAAGAAGGCCTACGGATCAAATGGGAGGACGAAGAGGGACGAACGAGACGAACTTGGTCCAAAGAATGCCAACGGATCAAATGGGAGGACGAAGATGGACGAACGAGACGAACTTGGTACAAAGAAGGCCAACGGATCAAATGGGAGGACGAAGATGGACGAACGAGACGAACTTGGTCCAAAGAAGGCGTAGGGATCAAATGGGAGGAGGAAGAGGGACGAACGAGACGAACTTGGTACAAAGAAGGCCAAGTGATCAAATGGGAGGACGAAGAGGGACGAACGAGACGAACTTGGTACAAAGAAGGCCTACGGATCAAATGGGAGGACGTAGATGGACGAACCAGACGAACTTGGAACAAAGAAGGCCAACGGATCAAATGGGAGGACGAAGATGGACGAACGAGACGAACTTGGTACAAAGAAGGCCAACGGATCAAATGGGAGGACGAAGATGGACGAACGTGACGAGTTTGGTCCAAAGAAGGCCTACGGATGAAATGGGAGGACGAAGAGCGACGAACGAGACGAACTTGGTCCAAAGAATGCCAACGGATCAAATGGGAGGACGAAGATGGACGAACGAGACGAACTTGGTCCAAAGAAGGCGTAGGGATCAAATGGGAGGAGGAAGAGGGACGAACGAGACGAACTTGGTACAAAGAAGGCCTACGGATCAAATGGGAGGACGTAGATGGACGAACCAGACGAACTTGGAACAAAGAAGGCCAACGGATCAAATGGGAGGACGAAGATGGACGAACGAGACGAACTTGGTACAAAGAAGGCCAACGGATCAAATGGGAGGACGAAGATGGACGAACGTGACGAACTTGGTCCAAAGAAGGCCTACGGATCAAATGGGAGGACGAAGAGGGACGAACGAGACGAACTTGGTACAAAGAAGGCCAACGGATCAAATGGGAGGACGAAGAGGGACGAACGAGACGAACTTGGTCCAAAGAAGGCCAAGGGATCAAATGGGAGGACGAAGACGGACGAACGAGACGAACTTGGTACAAAGAAGGCCAACGGATCAAATGGGAGGACGAAGATGGACGAACGAGACGAACTTGGTACAAAGAAGGCCAACGGATCAAATGGGAGGACGAAGATGGACGAACGAGACGAGTTTGGTCCAAAGAAGGCCTACGGATGAAATGGGAGGACGAAGAGGGACGAACGAGACGAACTTGGTCCAAAGAATGCCAACGGATCAAATGGGAGGACGAAGATGGACGAACGAGACGAACTTGGTACAAAGAAGGCCAACGGATCAAATGGGAGGACGAAGATGGACGAACGAGACGAACTTGGTCCAAAGAAGGCGTAGGGATCAAATGGGAGGAGGAAGAGGGACGAACGAGACGAACTTGGTACAAAGAAGGCCAAGTGATCAAATGGGAGGACGAAGAGGGACGAACGAGACGAACTTGGTACAAAGAAGGCCTACGGATCAAATGGGAGGACGTAGATGGACGAACCAGACGAACTTGGAACAAAGAAGGCCAACGGATCAAATGGGAGGACGAAGATGGACGAACGAGACGAACTTGGTACAAAGAAGGCCAACGGATCAAATGGGAGGACGAAGATGGACGAACGTGACGAACTTGGTCCAAAGAAGGCCTACGGATCAAATGGGAGGACGAAGAGGGACGAACGAGACGAACTTGGTACAAAGAAGGCCAACGGATCAAATGGGAGGACGAAGAGGGACGAACGAGACGAACTTGGTACAAAGAAGGCCAACGGATCAAATGGGAGGACGAAGAGGGACGAACGAGACGAACTTGGTCCAAAGAAGGCCTACGGATCAAATGGGAGGACGAAGAGGGACGAACGAGACGAACTTGGTACAAAGAAGGCCAAGGGATCAAATGGGAGGACGAAGATGGACGAACGAGACGAAGTTGGTACAAAGAATGCCAACGGATCAAATGGGAGGACGAAGATGGACGAACAAGACGAACTTGGTACAAAGAAGGCCAACGGATCAAATGGGAGGACGAAGATGGACGAACGAGACGAGTTTGGTCCAAAGAAGGCCTACGGATGAAATGGGAGGACGAAGAGGGACGAACGAGACGAACTTGGTCCAAAGAAGGCCAAGTGATCAAATGGGAGGACGAAGAGGGACGAACGAGACGAACTTGGTACAAAGAAGGCCTACGGATCAAATGGGAGGACGTAGATGGACGAACCAGACGAACTTGGAACAAAGAAGGCCAACGGATCAAATGGGAGGACGAAGATGGACGAACGAGACGAACTTGGTACAAAGAAGGCCAACGGATCAAATGGGAGGACGAAGATGGACGAACGTGACGAACTTGGTCCAAAGAAGGCCTACAGATCAAATGGGAGGACGAAGAGGGACGAACGAGACGAACTTGGTACAAAGAAGGCCAACGGATCAAATGGGAGGACGAAGAGGGACGAACGAGACGAACTTGGTACAAAGAAGGCCAACGGATCAAATGGGAGGACGAAGATGGACGAACGAGACGAGTTTGGTCCAAAGAAGGCCTACGGATGAAATGGGAGGACGAAGAGGGACGAACGAGACGAACTTGGTCCAAAGAATGCCAACGGATCAAATGGGAGGACGAAGATGGACGAACGAGACGAACTTGGTACAAAGAAGGCCAACGGATCAAATGGGAGGACGAAGATGGACGAACGAGATGAAGTTGGTACAAAGAAGGCCAACGGATCAAATGGGAGGACGAAGATGGACGAACAAGACGAACTTGGTACAAAGAAGGCCAACGGATCAAATGGGAGGACGAAGATGGACGAACGAGACGAGTTTGGTTCAAAGAAGGCCTACGGATGAAATGGGAGGACGAAGAGGGACGAACGAGACGAACTTGGTCCAAAGAATGCCAACGGATCAAATGGGAGGACGAAGATGGACGAACGAGACGAACTTGGTACAAAGAAGGCCAACGGATCAAATGGGAGGACGAAGATGGACGAACGAGATGAACATGGACCAAAGAATGCCAACGGATCAAATGGGAGGACGAACGAGACGAACTTGGTCCAAAGAAGCCTAGGGATCAAATGGGAGGACGAAGAGGAACGAACGAGACGAACTTGGTACAAAGAAGGCCAAGGGATCAAATGGGAGGACGAAGAGGGACGAACGAGACGAACTTGGTCCAAAGAAGGCCTTCGGATCAAATGGGAGGACGAAGAGGAACGAACTAGACGAACTTAGTACAAAGAAGGGCAACGGATCAAATGGGAGGACGAAGATGGACGAACGAGACGAAGTTGGTACAAAGAAGGCCAACGGATCAAATGGAAGGACGAAGATGGACGAACGAGACGAAGTTGGTACAAAGAAGGCCAACGGATCAAATGGGAGGACGAAGATGGACGAACGAGACGAACTTGGTCCAAAGAATGCCAACGGATCAAATGGGAGGACGAAGATGGACGAACGAGACGAACTTGGTCCAAATAAAGCCTACGGATCAAAAGGGAGGACGAAGAGGGACGAACGAGACGAACTTGGTCCAAAGAAGGCATACGGATCAAAAGGGAGGACAAAGAGGGACGAACGAGACGAACTTGGTACAAAGAAGGCCAACCGATCATATGGGAGGACGAAAAGGGACGAACGAGACGAGCTTGGTCCAAAGAATGCCAACGGATCAAATGGGAGGACGAAGATGGACGAACGAGACGAACATGGACCAAAGAAGGCCAACGGATCAAATGGGAGGACGAAGATGGACGAACGAGACGAACTTGGTACAAAGAAGGCCAACGGATCAAATGGGAGGACGAAGATGGACGAACGTGACGAACTTGGTCCAAAGAAGGCCTACGGATCAAATGGGAGCACGAAGAGGGACGAACGAGACGAACTTGGTACAAAGAAGGCCAACGGATCAAATGGGAGGACGAAGAGGGACGAACGAGACGAACTTGGTACAAAGAAGGCCAACGGATCAAATGGGAGGACGAAGAGGGACGAACGAGACGAACTTGGTCCAAAGAAGGCCTACGGATCAAATGGGAGGACGAAGAGGGACTAACGAGACGAACTTGGTACAAAGAAGGCCAAGGGATCAAATGGGAGGACGAAGATGGACGAACGAGACGAAGTTGGTACAAAGAAGGCCAACGGATCAAATGGGAGGACGAAGATGGACGAACGAGACGAACTTGGTACAAAGAAGGCCAACGGATCAAATGGGAGGACGAAGATGGACGAACGAGACGAGTTTGGTCCAAAGAAGGCCTACGGATGAAATGGGAGGACGAAGAGGGACGAACGAGACGAACTTGGTCCAAAGAAGGCCAAGTGATCAAATGGGAGGACGAAGAGGGACGAACGAGACGAACTTGGTACAAAGAAGGCCTACGGATCAAATGGGAGGACGTAGATGGACGAACCAGACGAACTTGGAACAAAGAAGGCCAACGGATCAAATGGGAGGACGAAGATGGACGAACGAGACGAACTTGGTACAAAGAAGGCCAACGGATCAAATGGGAGGACGAAGATGGACGAACGTGACGAACTTGGTCCAAAGAAGGCCTACAGATCAAATGGGAGGACGAAGAGGGACGAACGAGACGAACTTGGTACAAAGAAGGCCAACGGATCAAATGGGAGGACGAAGATGGACGAACGAGACGAACTTGGTACAAAGAAGGCCAACGGATCAAATGGGAGGACGAAGATGGACGAACGAGACGAAGTTGTTTCAAAGAAGGCCAACGGATCAAATGGGAGGACGAAGAGGGACGAACGAGACGAACTTGGTCCAAAGAAGGCCTTCGGATCAAATGGGAGGACGAAGAGGAACGAACTAGACGAACTTAGTACAAAGAAGGGCAACGGATCAAATGGGAGGACGAAGATGGACGAACGAGACGAAGTTGGTACAAAGAAGGCCAACGGATCAAATGGAAGGACGAAGATGGACGAACGAGACGAAGTTGGTACAAAGAAGGCCAACGGATCAAATGGGAGGACGAAGATGGACGAACGAGACGAACTTGGTACAAAGAAGGCCAACGGATCAAATGGGAGGACGAAGAGGGACGAACGAGACGAACTTGGTACAAAGAAGGCCAACGGATCAAATGGGAGGACGAAGAGGGACGAACGAGACGAACTTGGTCCAAAGAAGGCCTTCGGATCAAATGGGAGGACGAAGAGGAACGAACTAGACGAACTTAGTACAAAGAAGGGCAACGGATCAAATGGGAGGACGAAGATGGACGAACGAGACGAAGTTGGTACAAAGAAGGCCAACGGATCAAATGGAAGGATGAAGATGGACGAACGAGACGAAGTTGGTACAAAGAAGGCCAACGGATCAAATGGGAGGACGAAGATGGACGAACGAGACGAACTTGGTCCAAAGAATGCCAACGGATCAAATGGGAGGACGAAGATGGACGAACGAGACGAACTTGGTCCAAATAAAGCCTACGGATCAAAAGGGAGGACGAAGAGGGACGAACGAGACGAACTTGGTCCAAAGAATGCCAACGGATCAAATGGGAGGACGAAGAGGGACGAACGAGACGAACTTGGTCCAAAGAAGGCCTTCGGATCAAATGGGAGGACGAAGAGGAACGAACTAGACGAACTTAGTACAAAGAAGGGCAACGGATCAAATGGGAGGACGAAGATGGACGAACGAGACGAAGTTGGTACAAAGAAGGCCAACGGATCAAATGGAAGGACGAAGATGGACGAACGAGACGAACTTGGTACAAAGAAGGCCAAGGGATCAAATGGGAGGACGAAGATGGACGAACGAGACGAAGTTGGTACAAAGAAGGCCAACGGATCAAATGGGAGGACGAAGATGGACGAACGAGACGAACTTGGTACAAAGAAGGCCAACGGATCAAATGGGAGGACGAAGATGGACGAACGTGACGAACTTGGTCCAAAGAAGGCCTACAGATCAAATGGGAGGACGAAGAGGGACGAACGAGACGAACTTGGTACAAAGAAGGCCAACGGATCAAATGGGAGGACGAAGAGGGACGAACGAGACGAACTTGGTACAAAGAAGGCCAACGGATCAAATGGGAGGACGAAGAGGGACGAACGAGACGAACTTGGTCCAAAGAAGGCCTTCGGATCAAATGGGAGGACGAAGAGGAACGAACTAGACGAACTTAGTACAAAGAAGGGCAACGGATCAAATGGGAGGACGAAGATGGACGAACGAGACGAAGTTGGTACAAAGAAGGCCAACGGATCAAATGGAAGGACGAAGATGGACGAACGAGACGAAGTTGGTACAAAGAAGGCCAACGGATCAAATGGGAGGACGAAGATGGACGAACGAGACGAACTTGGTCCAAAGAATGCCAACGGATCAAATGGGAGGACGAAGATGGACGAACGAGACGAACTTGGTCCAAATAAAGCCTACGGATCAAAAGGGAGGACGAAGAGGGACGAACGAGACGAACTTGGTCCAAAGAATGCCAACGGATCAAATGGGAGGACGAAGATGGACGAACGAGACGAACTTGGTACAAAGAAGGCCAACGGATCAAATGGGAGGACGAAGATGGACGAACGAGATGAACATGGACCAAAGAATGCCAACGGATCAAATGGGAGGACGAACGAGACGAACTTGGTCCAAAGAAGCCTAGGGATCAAATGGGAGGACGAAGAGGAACGAACGAGACGAACTTGGTACAAAGAAGGCCAAGGGATCAAATGGGAGGACGAAGAGGGACGAACGAGACGAACTTGGTCCAAAGAAGGCCTTCGGATCAAATGGGAGGACGAAGAGGAACGAACTAGACGAACTTAGTACAAAGAAGGGCAACGGATCAAATGGGAGGACGAAGATGGACGAACGAGACGAAGTCGGTACAAAGAAGGCCAACGGATCAAATGGAAGGACGAAGATGGACGAACGAGACGAAGTTGGTACAAAGAAGGCCAACGGATCAAATGGGAGGACGAAGATGGACGAACGAGACGAACTTGGTCCAAAGAATGCCAACGGATCAAATGGGAGGACGAAGATGGACGAACGAGACGAACTTGGTCCAAATAAAGCCTACGGATCAAAAGGGAGGACGAAGAGGGACGAACGAGACGAACTTGGTCCAAAGAAGGCATACGGATCAAAAGGGAGGACAAAGAGGGACGAACGAGACGAACTTGGTACAAAGAAGGCCAACCGATCATATGGGAGGACGAAAAGGGACGAACGAGACGAGCTTGGTCCAAAGAATGCCAACGGATCAAATGGGAGGACCAAGATGGACGAACGAGACGAACATGGACCAAAGAATGCCAACGGATCAAATGGGAAGACGAAGATGGACGAACGAGACGAACTTGGTCCAAAGAAGGCCTACAGATCAAATGGGAAGACGAAGAGGGACGAACGAGACGAACATGGTACAAAGAAGGCCTACGGATCAAATGGGAGGACGAAGATGGACGAACGAGACGAACTTGGTCCAAAGAAGGCCTACGGATCAAATGGGAGGACGAAGAGGGACGAACGAGACGAACTTGGTACAAAGAAGGCCAACGGATCAAATGGGAGGACGAAGAGGGACGAACGAGACGAACTTGGTACAAAGAAGGCCAACGGATCAAATGGGAGGACGAAGAGGGACGAACGAGACGAACTTGGTCCAAAGAAGGCCTTCGGATCAAATGGGAGGACGAAGAGGAACGAACTAGACGAACTTAGTACAAAGAAGGGCAACGGATCAAATGGGAGGACGAAGATGGACGAACGAGACGAAGTTGGTACAAAGAAGGCCAACGGATCAAATGGAAGGATGAAGATGGACGAACGAGACGAAGTTGGTACAAAGAAGGCCAACGGATCAAATGGGAGGACGAAGATGGACGAACGAGACGAACTTGGTCCAAAGAATGCCAACGGATCAAATGGGAGGACGAAGATGGACGAACGAGACGAACTTGGTCCAAATAAAGCCTACGGATCAAAAGGGAGGACGAAGAGGGACGAACGAGACGAACTTGGTCCAAAGAATGCCAACGGATCAAATGGGAGGACGAAGAGGGACGAACGAGACGAACTTGGTCCAAAGAAGGCCTTCGGATCAAATGGGAGGACGAAGAGGAACGAACTAGACGAACTTAGTACAAAGAAGGGCAACGGATCAAATGGGAGGACGAAGATGGACGAACGAGACGAAGTTGGTACAAAGAAGGCCAACGGATCAAATGGAAGGACGAAGATGGACGAACGAGACGAACTTGGTACAAAGAAGGCCAAGGGATCAAATGGGAGGACGAAGATGGACGAACGAGACGAAGTTGGTACAAAGAAGGCCGACGGATCAAATGGGAGGACGAAGATGGACGAACGAGACGAACTTGGTACAAAGAAGGCCAACGGATCAAATGGGAGGACGAAGATGGACGAACGTGACGAACTTGGTCCAAAGAAGGCCTACAGATCAAATGGGAGGACGAAGAGGGACGAACGAGACGAACTTGGTACAAAGAAGGCCAACGGATCAAATGGGAGGACGAAGAGGGACGAACGAGACGAACTTGGTCCAAAGAAGGCCTTCGGATCAAATGGGAGGACGAAGAGGAACGAACTAGACGAACTTAGTACAAAGAAGGGCAACGGATCAAATGGGAGGACGAAGATGGACGAACGAGACGAAGTTGGTACAAAGAAGGCCAACGGATCAAATGGAAGGACGAAGATGGACGAACGAGACGAAGTTGGTACAAAGAAGGCCAACGGATCAAATGGGAGGACGAAGATGGACGAACGAGACGAACTTGGTCCAAAGAATGCCAACGGATCAAATGGGAGGACGAAGATGGACGAACGAGACGAACTTGGTCCAAATAAAGCCTACGGATCAAAAGGGAGGACGAAGAGGGACGAACGAGACGAACTTGGTCCAAAGAATGCCAACGGATCAAATGGGAGGACGAAGATGGACGAACGAGACGAACTTGGTACAAAGAAGGCCAACGGATCAAATGGGAGGACGAAGATGGACGAACGTGACGAGTTTGGTCCAAAGAAGGCCAACGGATCAAATGGGAGGACGAAGATGGACGAACGAGATGAACATGGACCAAAGAATGCCAACGGATCAAATGGGAGGACGAACGAGACGAACTTGGTCCAAAGAAGCCTAGGGATCAAATGGGAGGACGAAGAGGAACGAACGAGACGAACTTGGTACAAAGAAGGCCAAGGGATCAAATGGGAGGACGAAGAGGGACGAACGAGACGAACTTGGTCCAAAGAAGGCCTTCGGATCAAATGGGAGGACGAAGAGGAACGAACTAGACGAACTTAGTACAAAGAAGGGCAACGGATCAAATGGGAGGACGAAGATGGACGAACGAGACGAAGTCGGTACAAAGAAGGCCAACGGATCAAATGGAAGGACGAAGATGGACGAACGAGACGAAGTTGGTACAAAGAAGGCCAACGGATCAAATGGGAGGACGAAGATGGACGAACGAGACGAACTTGGTCCAAAGAATGCCAACGGATCAAATGGGAGGACGAAGATGGACGAACGAGACGAACTTGGTCCAAATAAAGCCTACGGATCAAAAGGGAGGACGAAGAGGGACGAACGAGACGAACTTGGTCCAAAGAAGGCATACGGATCAAAAGGGAGGACAAAGAGGGACGAACGAGACGAACTTGGTACAAAGAAGGCCAACCGATCATATGGGAGGACGAAAAGGGACGAACGAGACGAGCTTGGTCCAAAGAATGCCAACGGATCAAATGGGAGGACCAAGATGGACGAACGAGACGAACATGGACCAAAGAATGCCAACGGATCAAATGGGAAGACGAAAATGGACGAACGAGACGAACTTGGTCCAAAGAAGGCCTACAGATCAAATGGGAAGACGAAGAGGGACGAACGAGACGAACATGGTACAAAGAAGGCCTACGGATCAAATGGGAGGACGAAGATGGACGAACGAGACGAACTTGGTCCAAAGAAGGCCTACGGATCAAATGGGAGGACGAAGATGGACGAACGTGACGAGTTTGGTCCAAAGAAGGCCAACGGATCAAATGGGAGGACGAAGATGGACGAACGAGATGAACATGGACCAAAGAATGCCAACGGATCAAATGGGAGGACGAACGAGACGAACTTGGTCCAAAGAAGCCTAGGGATCAAATGGGAGGACGAAGAGGAACGAACGAGACGAACTTGGTACAAAGAAGGCCAAGGGATCAAATGGGAGGACGAAGAGGGACGAACGAGACGAACTTGGTCCAAAGAAGGCCTTCGGATCAAATGGGAGGACGAAGAGGAACGAACTAGACGAACTTAGTACAAAGAAGGGCAACGGATCAAATGGGAGGACGAAGATGGACGAACGAGACGAAGTCGGTACAAAGAAGGCCAACGGATCAAATGGAAGGACGAAGATGGACGAACGAGACGAAGTTGGTACAAAGAAGGCCAACGGATCAAATGGGAGGACGAAGATGGACGAACGAGACGAACTTGGTCCAAAGAATGCCAACGGATCAAATGGGAGGACGAAGATGGACGAACGAGACGAACTTGGTCCAAATAAAGCCTACGGATCAAAAGGGAGGACGAAGAGGGACGAACGAGACGAACTTGGTCCAAAGAAGGCATACGGATCAAAAGGGAGGACAAAGAGGGACGAACGAGACGAACTTGGTACAAAGAAGGCCAACCGATCATATGGGAGGACGAAAAGGGACGAACGAGACGAGCTTGGTCCAAAGAATGCCAACGGATCAAATGGGAGGACCAAGATGGACGAACGAGACGAACATGGACCAAAGAATGCCAACGGATCAAATGGGAAGACGAAGATGGACGAACGAGACGAACTTGGTCCAAAGAAGGCCTACAGATCAAATGGGAAGACGAAGAGGGACGAACGAGACGAACATGGTACAAAGAAGGCCTACGGATCAAATGGGAGGACGAAGATGGACGAACGAGACGAACTTGGTCCAAAGAAGGCCTACGGATCAAATGGGAGGACGAAGATGGACGAACGTGACGAGTTTGGTCCAAAGAAGGCCTACGGATGAAATGGGAGGACGAAGAGGGACGAACGAGACGAACTTGGTCCAAAGAATGCCAACGGATCAAATGGGAGGACGAAGATGGACGAACGAGACGAACTTGGTACAAAGAAGGCCAACGGATCAAATGGGAGGACGAAGATGGACGAACGAGATGAAGTTGGTACAAAGAAGGCCAACGGATCAAATGGGAGGACGAAGATGGACGAACAAGACGAACTTGGTACAAAGAAGGCCAACGGATCAAATGGGAGGACGAAGATGGACGAACGAGACGAGTTTGGTCCAAAGAAGGCCTACGGATGAAATGGGAGGACGAAGAGGGACGAACGAGACGAACTTGGTCCAAAGAATGCCAACGGATCAAATGGGAGGACGAAGATGGACGAACGAGACGAACTTGGTACAAAGAAGGCCAACGGATCAAATGGGAGGACGAAGATGGACGAACGAGATGAACATGGACCAAAGAATGCCAACGGATCAAATGGGAGGACGAACGAGACGAACTTTGTCCAAAGAAGCCTAGGGATCAAATGGGAGGACGAAGAGGAACGAACGAGACGAACTTGGTACAAAGAAGGCCAAGGGATCAAATGGGAGGACGAAGAGGGACGAACGAGACGAACTTGGTCCAAAGAAGGCCTTCGGATCAAATGGGAGGACGAAGAGGAACGAACTAGACGAACTTAGTACAAAGAAGGGCAACGGATCAAATGGAAGGACGAAGATGGACGAACGAGACGAAGTTGGTACAAAGAAGGCCAACGGATCAAATGGGAGGACGAAGATGGACGAACGAGACGAACTTGGTCCAAAGAATGCCAACGGATCAAATGGGAGGACGAAGATGGACGAACAAGACGAACTTGGTCCAAATAAAGCCTACGGATCAAAAGGGAGGACGAAGAGGGACGAACGAGACGAACTTGGTCCAAAGAAGGCCTACGGATCAAAAGGGAGGACGAAGAGGGACGAACGAGACGAACTTGGTACAAAGAAGGCCAACCGATCAAATGGGAGGACGAAAAGGGACGAACGAGACGAGCTTGGTCCAAAGAATGCCAACGGATCAAATGGGAGGACGAAGATGGACGAACGAGACGAACTTGGTACAAAGAAGGCCAACGGATCAAATGGGAGGACGAATATGGACGAACGAGACGAACTTGGTCCAAGGAAGGCCTACGGATCAAATGGGAGGAGGAAGAGGGACGAACGAGACGAACTTCATCCAAAGAAGGCCAACGGATCAAATGGGAGGACGAAGATGGACGAACGAGACGAACTTGGTACAAAGAAGGCCAACGGATCAAATGGGAGGACGAAGATGGACGAACGTGACGAACTTGGTCCAAAGAAGGCCTACAGATCAAATGGGAGGACGAAGAGGGACGAACGAGACGAACTTGGTACAAAGAAGGCCAACGGATCAAATGGGAGGACGAAGAGGGACGAACGAGACGAACTTGGTCCAAAGAAGGCCTTCGGATCAAATGGGAGGACGAAGAGGAACGAACTAGACGAACTTAGTACAAAGAAGGGCAACGGATCAAATGGGAGGACGAAGATGGACGAACGAGACGAAGTTGGTACAAAGAAGGCCAACGGATCAAATGGAAGGACGAAGATGGACGAACGAGACGAAGTTGGTACAAAGAAGGCCAACGGATCAAATGGGAGGACGAAGATGGACGAACGAGACGAACTTGGTCCAAAGAATGCCAACGGATCAAATGGGAGGACGAAGATGGACGAACGAGACGAACTTGGTCCAAATAAAGCCTACGGATCAAAAGGGAGGACGAAGAGGGACGAACGAGACGAACTTGGTCCAAAGAATGCCAACGGATCAAATGGGAGGACGAAGATGGACGAACGAGACGAACTTGGTACAAAGAAGGCCAACGGATCAAATGGGAGGACGAAGATGGACGAACGAGATGAACATGGACCAAAGAATGCCAACGGATCAAATGGGAGGACGAACGAGACGAACTTGGTCCAAAGAAGCCTAGGGATCAAATGGGAGGACGAAGAGGAACGAACGAGACGAACTTGGTACAAAGAAGGCCAAGGGATCAAATGGGAGGACGAAGAGGGACGAACGAGACGAACTTGGTCCAAAGAAGGCCTTCGGATCAAATGGGAGGACGAAGAGGAACGAACTAGACGAACTTAGTACAAAGAAGGGCAACGGATCAAATGGGAGGACGAAGATGGACGAACGAGACGAAGTCGGTACAAAGAAGGCCAACGGATCAAATGGAAGGACGAAGATGGACGAACGAGACGAAGTTGGTACAAAGAAGGCCAACGGATCAAATGGGAGGACGAAGATGGACGAACGAGACGAACTTGGTCCAAAGAATGCCAACGGATCAAATGGGAGGACGAAGATGGACGAACGAGACGAACTTGGTCCAAATAAAGCCTACGGATCAAAAGGGAGGACGAAGAGGGACGAACGAGACGAACTTGGTCCAAAGAAGGCATACGGATCAAAAGGGAGGACAAAGAGGGACGAACGAGACGAACTTGGTACAAAGAAGGCCAACCGATCATATGGGAGGACGAAAAGGGACGAACGAGACGAGCTTGGTCCAAAGAATGCCAACGGATCAAATGGGAGGACCAAGATGGACGAACGAGACGAACATGGACCAAAGAATGCCAACGGATCAAATGGGAAGACGAAGATGGACGAACGAGACGAACTTGGTCCAAAGAAGGCCTACAGATCAAATGGGAAGACGAAGAGGGACGAACGAGACGAACATGGTACAAAGAAGGCCTACGGATCAAATGGGAGGACGAAGATGGACGAACGAGACGAACTTGGTCCAAAGAAGGCCTACGGATCAAATGGGAGGACGAAGATGGACGAACGTGACGAGTTTGGTCCAAAGAAGGCCAACGGATCAAATGGGAGGACGAAGATGGACGAACGAGATGAACATGGACCAAAGAATGCCAACGGATCAAATGGGAGGACGAACGAGACGAACTTGGTCCAAAGAAGCCTAGGGATCAAATGGGAGGACGAAGAGGAACGAACGAGACGAACTTGGTACAAAGAAGGCCAAGGGATCAAATGGGAGGACGAAGAGGGACGAACGAGACGAACTTGGTCCAAAGAAGGCCTTCGGATCAAATGGGAGGACGAAGAGGAACGAACTAGACGAACTTAGTACAAAGAAGGGCAACGGATCAAATGGGAGGACGAAGATGGACGAACGAGACGAAGTCGGTACAAAGAAGGCCAACGGATCAAATGGAAGGACGAAGATGGACGAACGAGACGAAGTTGGTACAAAGAAGGCCAACGGATCAAATGGGAGGACGAAGATGGACGAACGAGACGAACTTGGTCCAAAGAATGCCAACGGATCAAATGGGAGGACGAAGATGGACGAACGAGACGAACTTGGTCCAAATAAAGCCTACGGATCAAAAGGGAGGACGAAGAGGGACGAACGAGACGAACTTGGTCCAAAGAAGGCATACGGATCAAAAGGGAGGACAAAGAGGGACGAACGAGACGAACTTGGTACAAAGAAGGCCAACCGATCATATGGGAGGACGAAAAGGGACGAACGAGACGAGCTTGGTCCAAAGAATGCCAACGGATCAAATGGGAGGACCAAGATGGACGAACGAGACGAACATGGACCAAAGAATGCCAACGGATCAAATGGGAAGACGAAGATGGACGAACGAGACGAACTTGGTCCAAAGAAGGCCTACAGATCAAATGGGAAGACGAAGAGGGACGAACGAGACGAACATGGTACAAAGAAGGCCTACGGATCAAATGGGAGGACGAAGATGGACGAACGAGACGAACTTGGTCCAAAGAAGGCCTACGGATCAAATGGGAGGACGAAGATGGACGAACGTGACGAGTTTGGTCCAAAGAAGGCCTACGGATGAAATGGGAGGACGAAGAGGGACGAACGAGACGAACTTGGTCCAAAGAATGCCAACGGATCAAATGGGAGGACGAAGATGGACGAACGAGACGAACTTGGTACAAAGAAGGCCAACGGATCAAATGGGAGGACGAAGATGGACGAACGAGATGAAGTTGGTACAAAGAAGGCCAACGGATCAAATGGGAGGACGAAGATGGACGAACAAGACGAACTTGGTACAAAGAAGGCCAACGGATCAAATGGGAGGACGAAGATGGACGAACGAGACGAGTTTGGTCCAAAGAAGGCCTACGGATGAAATGGGAGGACGAAGAGGGACGAACGAGACGAACTTGGTCCAAAGAATGCCAACGGATCAAATGGGAGGACGAAGATGGACGAACGAGACGAACTTGGTACAAAGAAGGCTAACGGATCAAATGGGAGGACGAAGATGGACGAACGAGATGAACATGGACCAAAGAATGCCAACGGATCAAATGGGAGGACGAACGAGACGAACTTTGTCCAAAGAAGCCTAGGGATCAAATGGGAGGACGAAGAGGAACGAACGAGACGAACTTGGTACAAAGAAGGCCAAGGGATCAAATGGGAGGACGAAGAGGGACGAACGAGACGAACTTGGTCCAAAGAAGGCCTTCGGATCAAATGGGAGGACGAAGAGGAACGAACTAGACGAACTTAGTACAAAGAAGGGCAACGGATCAAATGGAAGGACGAAGATGGACGAACGAGACGAAGTTGGTACAAAGAAGGCCAACGGATCAAATGGGAGGACGAAGATGGACGAACGAGACGAACTTGGTCCAAAGAATGCCAACGGATCAAATGGGAGGACGAAGATGGACGAACGAGACGAACTTGGTCCAAATAAAGCCTACGGATCAAAAGGGAGGACGAAGAGGGACGAACGAGACGAACTTGGTCCAAAGAAGGCCTACGGATCAAAAGGGAGGACGAAGAGGGACGAACGAGACGAACTTGGTACAAAGAAGGCCAACCGATCAAATGGGAGGACGAAAAGGGACGAACGAGACGAGCTTGGTCCAAAGAATGCCAACGGATCAAATGGGAGGACGAAGATGGACGAACGAGACGAACTTGGTACAAAGAAGGCCAACGGATCAAATGGGAGGACGAATATGGACGAACGAGACGAACTTGGTCCAAGGAAGGCCTACGGATCAAATGGGAGGAGGAAGAGGGACGAACGAGACGAACTTCATCCAAAGAAGGCCAACGGATCAAATGGGAGGACGAAGAGGGACGAACGAGACGAACATGGACCAAAGAATGCCAACGGATCAAATGGGAAGACGAAGATGGACGAACGAGACGAACTTGGTCCAAAGAAGGCCTACAGATCAAATGGGAAGACGAAGAGGGACGAACGAGACGAACATGGTACAAAGAAGGCCTACGGATCAAATGGGAGGACGAAGATGGACGAACGAGACGAACTTGGTCCAAAGAAGGCCTACGGATCAAATGGGAGGACGAAGATGGACGAACGTGACGAACTTGGACCAAAGAAGGCCTACGGATCAAATGGGAGGACGAAGAGGGACGAACGAGACGAACTTGGTACAAAGAAGGCCAACCGATCAAATGGGAGGACGAAAAGGGACGAACGAGACGAACTTGGTCCAAAGAAGGCGTAGGGATCAAATGGGAGGAGGAAGAGGGACGAACGAGACGAACTTGGTACAAAGAAGGCCAAGTGATCAAATGGGAGGACGAAGAGGGACGAACGAGACGAACTTGGTACAAAGAAGGCCTACGGATCAAATGGGAGGACGTAGATGGACGAACCAGACGAACTTGGAACAAAGAAGGCCTACGGATGAAATGGGAGGACGAAGAGGGACGAACGAGACGAACTTGGTCCAAAGAATGCCAACGGATCAAATGGGAGGACGAAGATGGACGAACGAGACGAACTTGGTACAAAGAAGGCCAACGGATCAAATGGGAGGACGAAGATGGACGAACGAGATGAAGTTGGTACAAAGAAGGCCAACGGATCAAATGGGAGGACGAAGATGGACGAACAAGACGAACTTGGTACAAAGAAGGCCAACGGATCAAATGGGAGGACGAAGATGGACGAACGAGACGAGTTTGGTCCAAAGAAGGCCTACGGATGAAATGGGAGGACGAAGAGGGACGAACGAGACGAACTTGGTCCAAAGAATGCCAACGGATCAAATGGGAGGACGAAGATGGACGAACGAGACGAACTTGGTACAAAGAAGGCCAACGGATCAAATGGGAGGACGAAGATGGACGAACGAGATGAACATGGACCAAAGAATGCCAACGGATCAAATGGGAGGACGAACGAGACGAACTTGGTCCAAAGAAGCCTAGGGATCAAATGGGAGGACGAAGAGGAACGAACGAGACGAACTTGGTACAAAGAAGGCCAAGGGATCAAATGGGAGGACGAAGAGGGACGAACGAGACGAACTTGGTCCAAAGAAGGCCTTCGGATCAAATGGGAGGACGAAGAGGAACGAACTAGACGAACTTAGTACAAAGAAGGGCAACGGATCAAATGGAAGGACGAAGATGGACGAACGAGACGAAGTTGGTACAAAGAAGGCCAACGGATCAAATGGGAGGACGAAGATGGACGAACGAGACGAACTTGGTCCAAAGAATGCCAACGGATCAAATGGGAGGACGAAGATGGACGAACGAGACGAACTTGGTCCAAATAAAGCCTACGGATCAAAAGGGAGGACGAAGAGGGACGAACGAGACGAACTTGGTCCAAAGAAGGCCTACGGATCAAAAGGGAGGACGAAGAGGGACGAACGAGACGAACTTGGTACAAAGAAGGCCAACCGATCAAATGGGAGGACGAAAAGGGACGAACGAGACGAGCTTGGTCCAAAGAATGCCAACGGATCAAATGGGAGGACGAAGATGGACGAACGAGACGAACTTGGTACAAAGAAGGCCAACGGATCAAATGGGAGGACGAATATGGACGAACGAGACGAACTTGGTCCAAGGAAGGCCTACGGATCAAATGGGAGGAGGAAGAGGGACGAACGAGACGAACTTCATCCAAAGAAGGCCAACGGATCAAATGGGAGGACGAAGAGGGACTAACGAGACGAACATGGACCAAAGAATGCCAACGGATCAAATGGGAAGACGAAGATGGACGAACGAGACGAACTTGGTCCAAAGAAGGCCTACAGATCAAATGGGAAGACGAAGAGGGACGAACGAGACGAACATGGTACAAAGAAGGCCTACGGATCAAATGGGAGGACGAAGATGGACGAACGAGACGAACTTGGTCCAAAGAAGGCCTACGGATCAAATGGGAGGACGAAGATGGACGAACGTGACGAACTTGGACCAAAGAAGGCCTACGGATCAAATGGGAGGACGAAGAGGGACGAACGAGACGAACTTGGTACAAAGAAGGCCAACCGATCAAATGGGAGGACGAAAAGGGACGAACGAGACGAACTTGGTCCAAAGAAGGCGTAGGGATCAAATGGGAGGAGGAAGAGGGACGAACGAGACGAACTTGGTACAAAGAAGGCCAAGTGATCAAATGGGAGGACGAAGAGGGACGAACGAGACGAACTTGGTACAAAGAAGGCCTACGGATCAAATGGGAGGACGTAGATGGACGAACCAGACGAACTTGGAACAAAGAAGGCCAACGGATCAAATGGGAGGACGAAGATGGACGAACGAGACGAACTTGGTACAAAGAAGGCCAACGGATCAAATGGGAGGATGAAGATGGACGAACGAGACGAACTTGGTACAAAGAAGGCCAACGGATCAAATGGGAGGACGAAGATGGACGAACGAGACGAACTTGGTCCAAAGAATGCCAACGGATCAAATGGGAGGACGAAGATGGACGAACGAGATGACCTTGGTTCAAAGAAGGCCAACGGATCAAATGGGAGGACGAAGATGGACGAACGAGACGAACTTGGTCCAAAGAAGGCCTACAGATCAAATGGGAAGACGAAGAGGGACGAACGAGACGAACATGGTACAAAAAAGGCCTACGGATCAAATGGGAGGACGAAGATGGACGAACGAGACGAACTTGGTCCAAAGAAGGCCTACGGATCAAATGGGAGGACGAAGATGGACGAACGAGACGAACTTGGTACAAAGAAGGCCAACGGAACAAATGGGAGGACGAAGATGGACGAACAAGACGAACTTGGACCAAAGAATGCCAACGGATCAAATGGGAGGACGAAGAGGGACGAACGAGACGAACTTGGTCCAAAGAAGGCCTACGGATCAAATGGGAGGACGAAGAGGGACGAACGAGACGAACTTGGTACAAAGAAGGCGTAGGGATCAAATGGGAGGAGGAAGAGGGACGAACGAGACGAACTTGGTCCAAAGAAGGCGTAGGGATCAAATGGGAGGAGGAAGAGGGACGAACGAGACGAACTTGGTACAAAGAAGGCCAAGTGATCAAATGGGAGGACGAAGAGGGACGAACGAGACGAACTTGGTACAAAGAAGGCCTACGGATCAAATGGGAGGACGTAGATGGACGAACCAGACGAACTTGGAACAAAGAAGGCCAACGGATCAAATGGGAGGACGAAGATGGACGAACGAGACGAACTTGGTACAAAGAAGGCCAACGGATCAAATGGGAGGACGAAGATGGACGAACGTGACGAACTTGGTCCAAAGAAGGCCTACGGATCAAATGGGAGGACGAAGAGGGACGAACGAGACGAACTTGGTACAAAGAAGGCCAACGGATCAAATGGGAGGACGAAGAGGGACGAACGAGACGAACTTGGTCCAAAGAAGGCCTACGGATGAAATGGGAGGACGAAGAGGGACGAACGAGACGAACTTGGTACAAAGAAGGCCAACGGATCAAATGGGAGGACGAAGAGGGACGAACGAGACGAACTTGGTACAAAGAAGGCCAACGGATCAAATGGGAGGACGAAGAGGGACGAACGAGACGAACTTGGTCCAAAGAAGGCCTACGGATCAAATGGGTGGACGAAGAGGGACGAACGAGACGAACTTGGTACAAAGAAGGCCAACCGATCAAATGGGAGGACGAAAAGGGACGAACGAGACGAGCTTGGTCCAAAGAATGCCACGGATCAAATGGGAGGACGAAGATGGACGAACGAGACGAACTTGGTCCAAAGAAGGCCTAGGGATCAAATGGGAGGACGAAGAGGGACGAACGAGACGAACTTGGTCCAAAGAAGGCCTACGGATCAAATGGGAGGACGAAGATGGACGAACGTGACGAACTTGGACCAAAGAAGGCCTACGGATCAAATGGGAGGACGAAGAGGGACGAACGAGACGAACTTTGTCCAAAGAAGGCCAACGGATCAAATGGGAGGACGAAGATGGACGAACGAGACGAACTTGGTACAAAGAAGGCCAACGGATCAAATGGGAGGACGAAGATGGACGAACGAGACGAACTTGGTCCAAAGAAGGCCTACAGATCAAATGGGAAGACGAAGAGGGACGAACGAGACGAACATGGCACAAAAAAGGCCTACGGATCAAATGGGAGGACGAAGATGGACGAACGAGACGAACTTGGTCCAAAGAAGGCCTACGGATCAAATGGGAGGACGAAGATGGACGAACGAGACGAACTTGGTCCAAAGAAGGCCTACGGATCAAATGGGAGGACGAAGATGGACGAACGAGACGAACTTGGTACAAAGAAGGCCAACGGATCAAATGAGAGGACGAAGATGGACGAACAAGACGAACTTGGACCAAAGAATGCCAACGGATCAAATGGGAGGACGAAGATGGACGAACGAGACGAACATGGTCCAAAGAAGGCGTAGGGATCAAATGGGAGGAGGAAGAGGGACGAACGAGACGAACTTGGTACAAAGAAGGCCAAGTGATCAAATGGGAGGACGAAGAGGGACGAACGAGACGAACTTGGTACAAAGAAGGCCTACGGATCAAATGGGAGGACGTAGATGGACGAACCAGACGAACTTGGAACAAAGAAGGCCAACGGATCAAATGGGAGGACGAAGATGGACGAACGAGACGAACTTGGTACAAAGAAGGCCAACGGATCAAATGGGAGGACGAAGATGGACGAACGTGACGAACTTGGTCCAAAGAAGGCCTACGGATCAAATGGGAGGACGAAGAGGGACGAACGAGACGAACTTGGTACAAAGAAGGCCAACGGATCAAATGGGAGGACGAAGAGGGACGAACGAGACGAACTTGGTCCAAAGAAGGCCTACGGATCAAATGGGAGGACGAAGACGGACGAACGAGACGAACTTGGTACAAAGAAGGCCAACGGATCAAATGGGAGGACGAAGATGGACGAACGAGACGAACTTGGTACAAAGAAGGCCAACGGATCAAATGGGAGGACGAATATGGACGAACGAGACGAACTTGGTCCAAGGAAGGCCTACGGATCAAATGGAAGGAGGAAGAGGGACGAACGAGACGAACTTCATCCAAAGAAGGCCAACGGATCAAATGGGAGGACGAAGAGGGACTAACGAGACGAACATGGACCAAAGAATGCCAACGGATCAAATGGGAAGACGAAGATGGACGAACGAGACGAACTTGGTCCAAAGAAGGCCTACAGATCAAATGGGAAGACGAAGAGGGACGAACGAGACGAACATGGTACAAAGAAGGCCTACGGATCAAATGGGAGGACGAAGATGGACGAACGAGACGAACTTGGTCCAAAGAAGGCCTACGGATCAAATGGGAGGACGAAGATGGACGAACGTGACGAACTTGGACCAAAGAAGGCCTACGGATCAAATGGGAGGACGAAGAGGGACGAACGAGACGAACTTGGTACAAAGAAGGCCAACCGATCAAATGGGAGGACGAAAAGGGACGAACGAGACGAACTTGGTCCAAAGAAGGCGTAGGGATCAAATGGGAGGAGGAAGAGGGACGAACGAGACGAACTTGGTACAAAGAAGGCCAAGTGATCAAATGGGAGGACGAAGAGGGACGAACGAGACGAACTTGGTACAAAGAAGGCCTACGGATCAAATGGGAGGACGTAGATGGACGAACCAGACGAACTTGGAACAAAGAAGGCCAACGGATCAAATGGGAGGACGAAGATGGACGAACGAGACGAACTTGGTACAAAGAAGGCCAACGGATCAAATGGGAGGATGAAGATGGACGAACGAGACGAACTTGGTACAAAGAAGGCCAACGGATCAAATGGGAGGACGAAGATGGACGAACGAGACGAACTTGGTCCAAAGAATGCCAACGGATCAAATGGGAGGACGAAGATGGACGAACGAGATGACCTTGGTTCAAAGAAGGCCAACGGATCAAATGGGAGGACGAAGATGGACGAACGAGACGAACTTGGTCCAAAGAAGGCCTACAGATCAAATGGGAAGACGAAGAGGGACGAACGAGACGAACATGGTACAAAAAAGGCCTACGGATCAAATGGGAGGACGAAGATGGACGAACGAGACGAACTTGGTCCAAAGAAGGCCTACGGATCAAATGGGAGGACGAAGATGGACGAACGAGACGAACTTGGTACAAAGAAGGCCAACGGAACAAATGGGAGGACGAAGATGGACGAACAAGACGAACTTGGACCAAAGAATGCCAACGGATCAAATGGGAGGACGAAGAGGGACGAACGAGACGAACTTGGTCCAAAGAAGGCCTACGGATCAAATGGGAGGACGAAGAGGGACGAACGAGACGAACTTGGTACAAAGAAGGCGTAGGGATCAAATGGGAGGAGGAAGAGGGACGAACGAGACGAACTTGGTCCAAAGAAGGCGTAGGGATCAAATGGGAGGAGGAAGAGGGACGAACGAGACGAACTTGGTACAAAGAAGGCCAAGTGATCAAATGGGAGGACGAAGAGGGACGAACGAGACGAACTTGGTACAAAGAAGGCCTACGGATCAAATGGGAGGACGTAGATGGACGAACCAGACGAACTTGGAACAAAGAAGGCCAACGGATCAAATGGGAGGACGAAGATGGACGAACGAGACGAACTTGGTACAAAGAAGGCCAACGGATCAAATGGGAGGACGAAGATGGACGAACGTGACGAACTTGGTCCAAAGAAGGCCTACGGATCAAATGGGAGGACGAAGAGGGACGAACGAGACGAACTTGGTACAAAGAAGGCCAACGGATCAAATGGGAGGACGAAGAGGGACGAACGAGACGAACTTGGTCCAAAGAAGGCCTACGGATGAAATGGGAGGACGAAGAGGGACGAACGAGACGAACTTGGTACAAAGAAGGCCAACGGATCAAATGGGAGGACGAAGAGGGACGAACGAGACGAACTTGGTACAAAGAAGGCCAACGGATCAAATGGGAGGACGAAGAGGGACGAACGAGACGAACTTGGTCCAAAGAAGGCCTACGGATCAAATGGGTGGACGAAGAGGGACGAACGAGACGAACTTGGTACAAAGAAGGCCAACCGATCAAATGGGAGGACGAAAAGGGACGAACGAGACGAGCTTGGTCCAAAGAATGCCACGGATCAAATGGGAGGACGAAGATGGACGAACGAGACGAACTTGGTCCAAAGAAGGCCTAGGGATCAAATGGGAGGACGAAGAGGGACGAACGAGACGAACTTGGTCCAAAGAAGGCCTACGGATCAAATGGGAGGACGAAGATGGACGAACGTGACGAACTTGGACCAAAGAAGGCCTACGGATCAAATGGGAGGACGAAGAGGGACGAACGAGACGAACTTTGTCCAAAGAAGGCCAACGGATCAAATGGGAGGACGAAGATGGACGAACGAGACGAACTTGGTACAAAGAAGGCCAACGGATCAAATGGGAGGACGAAGATGGACGAACGAGACGAACTTGGTCCAAAGAAGGCCTACAGATCAAATGGGAAGACGAAGAGGGACGAACGAGACGAACATGGCACAAAAAAGGCCTACGGATCAAATGGGAGGACGAAGATGGACGAACGAGACGAACTTGGTCCAAAGAAGGCCTACGGATCAAATGGGAGGACGAAGATGGACGAACGAGACGAACTTGGTCCAAAGAAGGCCTACGGATCAAATGGGAGGACGAAGATGGACGAACGAGACGAACTTGGTACAAAGAAGGCCAACGGATCAAATGAGAGGACGAAGATGGACGAACAAGACGAACTTGGACCAAAGAATGCCAACGGATCAAATGGGAGGACGAAGATGGACGAACGAGACGAACATGGTCCAAAGAAGGCGTAGGGATCAAATGGGAGGAGGAAGAGGGACGAACGAGACGAACTTGGTACAAAGAAGGCCAAGTGATCAAATGGGAGGACGAAGAGGGACGAACGAGACGAACTTGGTACAAAGAAGGCCTACGGATCAAATGGGAGGACGTAGATGGACGAACCAGACGAACTTGGAACAAAGAAGGCCAACGGATCAAATGGGAGGACGAAGATGGACGAACGAGACGAACTTGGTACAAAGAAGGCCAACGGATCAAATGGGAGGACGAAGATGGACGAACGAGACGAACTTGGTCCAAAGAAGGCCTACAGATCAAATGGGAAGACGAAGAGGGACGAACGAGACGAACATGGTACAAAAAAGGCCTACGGATCAAATGGGAGGACGAAGATGGACGAACGAGACGAACTTGGTCCAAAGAAGGCCTACGGATCAAATGGGAGGACGAAGATGGACGAACGAGACGAACTTGGTCCAAAGAAGGCCAACGGATCAAATGGGAGGACGAAGATGGACGAACAAGACGAACTTGGTCCAAAGAATGCCAACGGATCAAATGGGAGGACGAAGATGGACGAACGAGACGAACTTGGTCCAAATAAAGCCTACGGATCAAAAGGGAGGACGAAGAGGGACGAACGAGACGAACTTGGTCCAAAGAAGGCCTACGGATCAAAAGGGAGGACGAAGAGGGACGAACGAGACGAACTTGGTACAAAGAAGGCCAACCGATCAAATGGGAGGACGAAAAGGGACGAACGAGACGAGCTTGGTCCAAAGAATGCCAACGGATCAAATGGGAGGACGAAGATGGACGAACGAGACGAACTTGGTACAAAGAAGGCCAACGGATCAAATGGGAGGACGAATATGGACGAACGAGACGAACTTGGTCCAAGGAAGGCCTACGGATCAAATGGGAGGAGGAAGAGGGACGAACGAGACGAACTTCATCCAAAGAAGGCCAACGGATCAAATGGGAGGACGAAGAGGGACTAACGAGACGAACATGGACCAAAGAATGCCAACGGATCAAATGGGAAGACGAAGATGGACGAACGAGACGAACTTGGTCCAAAGAAGGCCTACAGATCAAATGGGAAGACGAAGAGGGACGAACGAGACGAACATGGTACAAAGAAGGCCTACGGATCAAATGGGAGGACGAAGATGGACGAACGAGACGAACTTGGTCCAAAGAAGGCCTACGGATCAAATGGGAGGACGAAGATGGACGAACGTGACGAACTTGGACCAAAGAAGGCCTACGGATCAAATGGGAGGACGAAGAGGGACGAACGAGACGAACTTGGTACAAAGAAGGCCAACCGATCAAATGGGAGGACGAAAAGGGACGAACGAGACGAACTTGGTCCAAAGAAGGCGTAGGGATCAAATGGGAGGAGGAAGAGGGACGAACGAGACGAACTTGGTACAAAGAAGGCCAAGTGATCAAATGGGAGGACGAAGAGGGACGAACGAGACGAACTTGGTACAAAGAAGGCCTACGGATCAAATGGGAGGACGTAGATGGACGAACCAGACGAACTTGGAACAAAGAAGGCCAACGGATCAAATGGGAGGACGAAGATGGACGAACGAGACGAACTTGGTACAAAGAAGGCCAACGGATCAAATGGGAGGATGAAGATGGACGAACGAGACGAACTTGGTACAAAGAAGGCCAACGGATCAAATGGGAGGACGAAGATGGACGAACGAGACGAACTTGGTCCAAAGAATGCCAACGGATCAAATGGGAGGACGAAGATGGACGAACGAGATGACCTTGGTTCAAAGAAGGCCAACGGATCAAATGGGAGGACGAAGATGGACGAACGAGACGAACTTGGTCCAAAGAAGGCCTACAGATCAAATGGGAAGACGAAGAGGGACGAACGAGACGAACATGGTACAAAAAAGGCCTACGGATCAAATGGGAGGACGAAGATGGACGAACGAGACGAACTTGGTCCAAAGAAGGCCTACGGATCAAATGGGAGGACGAAGATGGACGAACGAGACGAACTTGGTACAAAGAAGGCCAACGGAACAAATGGGAGGACGAAGATGGACGAACAAGACGAACTTGGACCAAAGAATGCCAACGGATCAAATGGGAGGACGAAGAGGGACGAACGAGACGAACTTGGTCCAAAGAAGGCCTACGGATCAAATGGGAGGACGAAGAGGGACGAACGAGACGAACTTGGTACAAAGAAGGCGTAGGGATCAAATGGGAGGAGGAAGAGGGACGAACGAGACGAACTTGGTCCAAAGAAGGCGTAGGGATCAAATGGGAGGAGGAAGAGGGACGAACGAGACGAACTTGGTACAAAGAAGGCCAAGTGATCAAATGGGAGGACGAAGAGGGACGAACGAGACGAACTTGGTACAAAGAAGGCCTACGGATCAAATGGGAGGACGTAGATGCACGAACCAGACGAACTTGGAACAAAGAAGGCCAACGGATCAAATGGGAGGACGAAGATGGACGAACGAGACGAACTTGGTACAAAGAAGGCCAACGGATCAAATGGGAGGACGAAGATGGACGAACGTGACGAACTTGGTCCAAAGAAGGCCTACGGATCAAATGGGAGGACGAAGAGGGACGAACGAGACGAACTTGGTACAAAGAAGGCCAACGGATCAAATGGGAGGACGAAGAGGGACGAACGAGACGAACTTGGTCCAAAGAAGGCCTACGGATGAAATGGGAGGACGAAGAGGGACGAACGAGACGAACTTGGTACAAAGAAGGCCAACGGATCAAATGGGAGGACGAAGAGGGACGAACGAGACGAACTTGGTACAAAGAAGGCCAACGGATCAAATGGGAGGACGAAGAGGGACGAACGAGACGAACTTGGTCCAAAGAAGGCCTACGGATCAAATGGGTGGACGAAGAGGGACGAACGAGACGAACTTGGTACAAAGAAGGCCAACCGATCAAATGGGAGGACGAAAAGGGACGAACGAGACGAGCTTGGTCCAAAGAATGCCACGGATCAAATGGGAGGACGAAGATGGACGAACGAGACGAACTTGGTCCAAAGAAGGCCTAGGGATCAAATGGGAGGACGAAGAGGGACGAACGAGACGAACTTGGTCCAAAGAAGGCCTACGGATCAAATGGGAGGACGAAGATGGACGAACGTGACGAACTTGGACCAAAGAAGGCCTACGGATCAAATGGGAGGACGAAGAGGGACGAACGAGACGAACTTTGTCCAAAGAAGGCCAACGGATCAAATGGGAGGACGAAGATGGACGAACGAGACGAACTTGGTACAAAGAAGGCCAACGGATCAAATGGGAGGACGAAGATGGACGAACGAGACGAACTTGGTCCAAAGAAGGCCTACAGATCAAATGGGAAGACGAAGAGGGACGAACGAGACGAACATGGCACAAAAAAGGCCTACGGATCAAATGGGAGGACGAAGATGGACGAACGAGACGAACTTGGTCCAAAGAAGGCCTACGGATCAAATGGGAGGACGAAGATGGACGAACGAGACGAACTTGGTCCAAAGAAGGCCTACGGATCAAATGGGAGGACGAAGATGGACGAACGAGACGAACTTGGTACAAAGAAGGCCAACGGATCAAATGAGAGGACGAAGATGGACGAACAAGACGAACTTGGACCAAAGAATGCCAACGGATCAAATGGGAGGACGAAGATGGACGAACGAGACGAACATGGTCCAAAGAAGGCGTAGGGATCAAATGGGAGGAGGAAGAGGGACGAACGAGACGAACTTGGTACAAAGAAGGCCAAGTGATCAAATGGGAGGACGAAGAGGGACGAACGAGACGAACTTGGTACAAAGAAGGCCTACGGATCAAATGGGAGGACGTAGATGGACGAACCAGACGAACTTGGAACAAAGAAGGCCAACGGATCAAATGGGAGGACGAAGATGGACGAACGAGACGAACTTGGTACAAAGAAGGCCAACGGATCAAATGGGAGGACGAAGATGGACGAACGTGACGAACTTGGTCCAAAGAAGGCCTACGGATCAAATGGGAGGACGAAGAGGGACGAACGAGACGAACTTGGTACAAAGAAGGCCAACGGATCAAATGGGAGGACGAAGAGGGACGAACGAGACGAACTTGGTCCAAAGAAGGCCTACGGATCAAATGGGAGGACGAAGAGGGACGAACGAGACGAACTTGGTACAAAGAAGGCCAACGGATCAAATGGGAGGACGAAGATGGACGAACGAGACGAACTTGGTACAAAGAAGGCCAACGGATCAAATGGGAGGACGAAGATGGACGAACGAGACGAACTTGGTCCAAAGAAGGCCTACAGATCAAATGGGACGACGAAGAGGGACGAACGAGACGAACATGGTACAAAAAAGGCCTACGGATCAAATGGGAGGACGAAGATGGACGAACGAGACGAACTTGGTCCAAAGAAGGCCTACGGATCAAATGGGAGGACGAAGATGGACGAACGAGACGAACTTGGTCCAAAGAAGGCCAACGGATCAAATGGGAGGACGAAGATGGACGAACAAGACGAACATGGTCCAAAGAAGGCGTAGGGATCAAATGGGAGGAGGAAGAGGGACGAACGAGACGAACTTGGTACAAAGAAGGCCAAGTGATCAAATGGGAGGACGAAGAGGGACGAACGAGACGAACTTGGTACAAAGAAGGCCTACGGATCAAATGGGAGGACGTAGATGGACGAACCAGACGAACTTGGAACAAAGAAGGCCAACGGATCAAATGGGAGGACGAAGATGGACGAACGAGACGAACTTGGTACAAAGAAGGCCAACGGATCAAATGGGAGGACGAAGATGGACGAACGTGACGAACTTGGTCCAAAGAAGGCCTACGGATCAAATGGGAGGACGAAGAGGGACGAACGAGACGAACTTGGTACAAAGAAGGCCAACGGATCAAATGGGAGGACGAAGAGGGACGAACGAGACGAACTTGGTACAAAGAAGGCCAACGGATCAAATGGGAGGACGAAGAGGGACGAACGAGACGAACTTGGTCCAAAGAAGGCCTACGGATCAAATGGGAGGACGAAGAGGGACGAACGAGACGAACTTGGTACAAAGAAGGCCAACCGATCAAATGGGAGGACGAAAAGGGACGAACGAGACGAGCTTGGTCCAAAGAATGCCAACGGATCAAATGGGAGGACGAAGATGGACGAACGAGACGAACTTGGTCCAAAGAAGGCCTAGGGATCAAATGGGAGGACGAAGAGGGACGAACGAGACGAACTTGGTCCAAAGAAGGCCTACGGATCAAATGGGAGGACGAAGATGGACGAACGTGACGAACTTGGACCAAAGAAGGCCTACGGATCAAATGGGAGGACGAAGAGGGACGAACGAGACGAACTTTGTCCAAAGAAGGCCAACGGATCAAATGGGAGGACGAAGATGGACGAACGAGACGAACTTGGTACAAAGAAGGCCAACGGATCAAATGGGAGGACGAAGATGGACGAACGAGACGAACATGGCACAAAAAAGGCCTACGGATCAAATGGGAGGACGAAGATGGACGAACGAGACGAACTTGGTCCAAAGAAGGCCTACGGATCAAATGGGAGGACGAAGATGGACGAACGAGACGAACTTGGTCCAAAGAAGGCCTACGGATCAAATGGGAGGACGAAGATGGACGAACGAGACGAACTTGGTACAAAGAAGGCCAACGGATCAAATGGGAGGACGAAGATGGACGAACAAGACGAACTTGGACCAAAGAATGCCAACGGATCAAATGGGAGGACGAAGATGGACGAACGAGACGAACATGGTCCAAATAAGGCGTAGGGATCAAATGGGAGGAGGAAGAGGGACGAACGAGACGAACTTGGTACAAAGAAGGCCAAGTGATCAAATGGGAGGACGAAGAGGGACGAACGAGACGAACTTGGTACAAAGAAGGCCTACGGATCAAATGGGAGGACGTAGATGGACGAACCAGACGAACTTGGAACAAAGAAGGCCAACGGATCAAATGGGAGGACGAAGATGGACGAACGAGACGAACTTGGTACAAAGAAGGCCAACGGATCAAATGGGAGGACGAAGATGGACGAACGTGACGAACTTGGTCCAAAGAAGGCCTACGGATCAAATGGGAGGACGAAGAGGGACGAACGAGACGAACTTGGTACAAAGAAGGCCAACGGATCAAATGGGAGGACGAAGAGGGACGAACGAGACGAACTTGGTCCAAAGAAGGCCTACGGATCAAATGGGAGGACGAAGAGGGACGAACGAGACGAACTTGGTACAAAGAAGGCCAACGGATCAAATGGGAGGACGAAGATGGACGAACGAGACGAACTTGGTACAAAGAAGGCCAACGGATCAAATGGGAGGACGAAGATGGACGAACGAGACGAACTTGGTCCAAAGAAGGCCTACAGATCAAATGGGAAGACGAAGAGGGACGAACGAGACGAACATGGTACAAAAAAGGCCTACGGATCAAATGGGAGGACGAAGATGGACGAACGAGACGAACTTGGTCCAAAGAAGGCCTACGGATCAAATGGGAGGACGAAGATGGACGAACGAGACGAACTTGGTCCAAAGAAGGCCTACGGATCAAATGGGAGGACGAAGATGGACGAACAAGACGAACTTGGACCAAAGAATGCCAACGGATCAAATGGGAGGACGAAGATGGACGAACGAGACGAACATGGTCCAAAGAAGGCGTAGGGATCAAATGGGAGGAGGAAGAGGGACGAACGAGACGAACTTGGTACAAAGAAGGCCAAGTGATCAAATGGGAGGACGAAGAGGGACGAACGAGACGAACTTGGTACAAAGAAGGCCTACGGATCAAATGGGAGGACGTAGATGGACGAACCAGACGAACTTGGAACAAAGAAGGCCAACGGATCAAATGGGAGGACGAAGATGGACGAACGAGACGAACTTCGTACAAAGAAGGCCAACGGATCAAATGGGAGGACGAAGATGGACGAACGTGACGAACTTGGTCCAAAGAAGGCCTACGGATCAAATGGGAGGACGAAGAGGGACGAACGAGACGAACTTGGTACAAAGAAGGCCAACGGATCAAATGGGAGGACGAAGAGGGACGAACGAGACGAACTTGGACCAAAGAAGGCGTAGGGATCAAATGGGAGGAGGAAGAGGGACGAACGAGACGAACTTGGTACAAAGAAGGCCAAGTGATCAAATGGGAGGACGAAGAGGGACGAACGAGACGAACTTGGTACAAAGAAGGCCTACGGATCAAATGGGAGGACGTAGATGGACGAACCAGACGAACTTGGAACAAAGAAGGCCAACGGATCAAATGGGAGGACGAAGATGGACGAACGAGACGAACTTGGTACAAAGAAGGCCAACGGATCAAATGGGAGGACGAAGATGGACGAACGTGACGAACTTGGTCCAAAGAAGGCCTACGGATCAAATGGGAGGACGAAGAGGGACGAACGAGACGAACTTGGTACAAAGAAGGCCAACGGATCAAATGGGAGGACGAAGAGGGACGAACGAGACGAACTTGGTACAAAGAAGGCCAACGGATCAAATGGGAGGACGAAGAGGGACGAACGAGACGAACTTGGTCCAAAGAAGGCCTACGGATCAAATGGGAGGACGAAGAGGGACGAACGAGACGAACTTGGTACAAAGAAGGCCAACCGATCAAATGGGAGGACGAAAAGGGACGAACGAGACGAGCTTGGTCCAAAGAATGCCAACGGATCAAATGGGAGGACGAAGATGGACGAACGAGACGAACTTGGTCCAAAGAAGGCCTAGGGATCAAATGGGAGGACGAAGAGGGACGAACGAGACGAACTTGGTCCAAAGAAGGCCTACGGATCAAATGGGAGGACGAAGATGGACGAACGTGACGAACTTGGACCAAAGAAGGCCTACGGATCAAATGGGAGGACGAAGAGGGACGAACGAGACGAACTTTGTCCAAAGAAGGCCAACGGATCAAATGGGAGGACGAAGATGGACGAACGAGACGAACTTGGTACAAAGAAGGCCAACGGATCAAATGGGAGGACGAAGATGGACGAACGAGACGAACTTGGTCCAAAGAAGGCCTACAGATCAAATGGGAAGACGAAGAGGGACGAACGAGACGAACATGGCACAAAAAAGGCCTACGGATCAAATGGGAGGACGAAGATGGACGAACGAGACGAACTTGGTCCAAAGAAGGCCTACGGATCAAATGGGAGGACGAAGATGGACGAACGAGACGAACTTGGTCCAAAGAAGGCCTACGGATCAAATGGGAGGACGAAGATGGACGAACGAGACGAACTTGGTACAAAGAAGGCCAACGGATCAAATGAGAGGACGAAGATGGACGAACAAGACGAACTTGGACCAAAGAATGCCAACGGATCAAATGGGAGGACGAAGATGGACGAACGAGACGAACATGGTCCAAATAAGGCGTAGGGATCAAATGGGAGGAGGAAGAGGGACGAACGAGACGAACTTGGTACAAAGAAGGCCAAGTGATCAAATGGGAGGACGAAGAGGGACGAACGAGACGAACTTGGTACAAAGAAGGCCTACGGATCAAATGGGAGGACGTAGATGGACGAACCAGACGAACTTGGAACAAAGAAGGCCAACGGATCAAATGGGAGGACGAAGATGGACGAACGAGACGAACTTGGTACAAAGAAGGCCAACGGATCAAATGGGAGGACGAAGATGGACGAACGTGACGAACTTGGTCCAAAGAAGGCCTACGGATCAAATGGGAGGACGAAGAGGGACGAACGAGACGAACTTGGTACAAAGAAGGCCAACGGATCAAATGGGAGGACGAAGAGGGACGAACGAGACGAACTTGGTCCAAAGAAGGCCTACGGATCAAATGGGAGGACGAAGAGGGACGAACGAGACGAACTTGGTACAAAGAAGGCCAACGGATCAAATGGGAGGACGAAGATGGACGAACGAGACGAACTTGGTACAAAGAAGGCCAACGGATCAAATGGGAGGACGAAGATGGACGAACGAGACGAACTTGGTCCAAAGAAGGCCTACAGATCAAATGGGAAGACGAAGAGGGACGAACGAGACGAACATGGTACAAAAAAGGCCTACGGATCAAATGGGAGGACGAAGATGGACGAACGAGACGAACTTGGTCCAAAGAAGGCCTACGGATCAAATGGGAGGACGAAGATGGACGAACGAGACGAACTTGGTCCAAAGAAGGCCTACGGATCAAATGGGAGGACGAAGATGGACGAACAAGACGAACTTGGACCAAAGAATGCCAACGGATCAAATGGGAGGACGAAGATGGACGAACGAGACGAACATGGTCCAAAGAAGGCGTAGGGATCAAATGGGAGGAGGAAGAGGGACGAACGAGACGAACTTGGTACAAAGAAGGCCAAGTGATCAAATGGGAGGACGAAGAGGGACGAACGAGACGAACTTGGTACAAAGAAGGCCTACGGATCAAATGGGAGGACGTAGATGGACGAACCAGACGAACTTGGAACAAAGAAGGCCAACGGATCAAATGGGAGGACGAAGATGGACGAACGAGACGAACTTCGTACAAAGAAGGCCAACGGATCAAATGGGAGGACGAAGATGGACGAACGTGACGAACTTGGTCCAAAGAAGGCCTACGGATCAAATGGGAGGACGAAGAGGGACGAACGAGACGAACTTGGTACAAAGAAGGCCAACGGATCAAATGGGAGGACGAAGAGGGACGAACGAGACGAACTTGGACCAAAGAAGGCCTACGGATCAAATGGGAGGACGAAGAGGGACGAACGAGACGAACTTCGTACAAAGAAGGCCAACCGATCAAATGGGAGGACGAAAAGGGACGAACGAGACGAGCTTGGTCCAAAGAATGCCAACGGATCAAATGGGAGGACGAAGATGGACGAACGAGACGAACTTGGTCCAAAGAAGGCCTACAGATCAAATGGGAAGACGAAGAGGGACGAACGAGACGAACATGGTACAAAAAAGGCCTACGGATCAAATGGGAGGACGAAGATGGACGAACGAGACGAACTTGGTCCAAAGAAGGCCTACGGATCAAATGGGAGGACGAAGATGGACGAACGAGACGAACTTGGTACAAAGAAGGCCAACGGATCAAATGGGAGGACGAAGATGGACGAACAAGACGAACTTGGACCAAAGAAGGCCTACGGATGAAATGGGAGGACGAAGAGGGACGAACGAGACGAACTTGGTCCAAAGAATGCCAATGGATCAAATGGGAGGACGAAGATGGACGAACGAGACGAACTTGGTACAAAGAAGGCCAACGGATCAAATGGGAGGACGAAGATGGACGAACGAGACGAACTTGGTCCAAAGAAGGCGTAGGGATCAAATGGGAGAAGGAAGAGGGACGAACGAGACGAACTTGGTACAAAGAAGGCCAAGTGATCAAATGGGAGGACGAAAAGGGACGAACGAGACGAACTTGGTACAAAGAAGGCCTACGGATCAAATGGGAGGACGTAGATGGACGAACCAGACGAACTTGGAACAAAGAAGGCCAACGGATCAAATGGGAGGACGAACGAGACGAACTTGGTACAAAGAAGGCCAACGGATCAAATGGGAGGACGAAGATGGACGAACGTGACGAACTTGGTCAAAAGAAGGCCTACGGATCAAATGGGAGGACGAAGATGGACGAACGAGATGAACATGGACCAAAGAATGCCAACGGATCAAATGGGAGGACGAACGAGACGAACTTGGTCCAAAGAAGCCTAGGGATCAAATGGGAGGACGAAGAGGAACGAACGAGACGAACTTGGTACAAAGAAGGCCAAGGGATCAAATGGGAGGACGAAGAGGGACGAACGAGACGAACTTGGTCCAAAGAAGGCCTTCGGATCAAATGGGAGGACGAAGAGGAACGAACTAGACGAACTTAGTACAAAGAAGGGCAACGGATCAAATGGGAGGACGAAGATGGACGAACGAGACGAAGTTGGTACAAAGAAGGCCAACGGATCAAATGGAAGGACGAAGATGGACGAAAGAGACGAAGTTGGTACAAAGAAGGCCAACGGATCAAATGGGAGGACGAAGATGGACGAACGAGACGAAATTGGTCCAAATAAGGCCTACGGATCAAATGGGAGGACGAAGAGGGACAAACGAGACGAACTTGGTCCAAAGAAGGCCTACGGATCAAAAGGGAGGACGAAGAGGGACGAACGAGACGAACTTGTTACAAAGAAGGCCAACCGATCAAATGGGAGGACGAAAAGGGACGAACGAGACGAGCTTGGTCCAAAGAATGCCAACGGATCAAATGGGAGGACGAAGATGGACGAACGAGACGAACATGGTACAAAGAAGGCCAACGGATCAAATGGGAGGACGAATATGGACGAACGAGACGAACTTGGTCCAAGGAAGGCCTACGGATCAAATGGGAGGAGGAAGAGGGACGAAAGAGACGAACTTCATCCAAAGAAGGCCAACGGATCAAATGGGAGGACGAAGGGGGACGAACGTGACGAACATGGACCAAAGAATGCCAACGGATCAAATGGGAGGACGAAGATGGACGAACGAGATGAACTTGGTCCAAAGAAGGCCTACAGATCAAATGGGAAGACGAAGAGGGATGAACGAGACGAACATGGTACAAAGAAGGCCTACGGATCAAATGGGAGGACGAAGATGGACGAACGAGACGAACTTGGTCCAAAGAAGGCCTACGGATCAAATGGGAGGACGAAGATGGACGAACGTGACGAACTTGGACCAAAGAAGGCCTACGGATCAAATGGGAGGACGAAGAGGGACGAACGAGACGAACTTTGTCCAAAGAAGGCCAACGGATCAAATGGGAGGACGAAGATGGACGAACGAGACGAACTTGGTACAAAGAAGGCCAACGGATCAAATGGGAGGACGAAGATGGACGAACGAGACGAACTTGGTCCAAAGAAGGCCTACAGATCAAATGGGAAGACGAAGAGGGACGAACGAGACGAACATGGTACAAAAAAGGCCTACGGATCAAATGGGAGGACGAAGATGGACGAACGAGACGAACTTGGTCCAAAGAAGGCCTACGGATCAAATGGGAGGACGAAGATGGACGAACGAGACGAACTTGGTACAAAGAAGGCCAAGTGATCAAATGGGAGGACGAAGAGGGACGAACGAGACGAACTTGGTACAAAGAAGGCCTACGGATCAAATGGGAGGACGTAGATGGACGAACCAGACGAACTTGGAACAAAGAAGGCCAACGGATCAAATGGGAGGACGAAGAGGGACGAACGAGACGAACTTTGTCCAAAGAAGGCCAACGGATCAAATGGGAGGACGAAGATGGACGAACGAGACGAACTTGGTACAAAGAAGGCCAACGGATCAAATGGGAGGACGAAGATGGACGAACGTGACGAACTTGGTCAAAAGAAGGCCTACGGATCAAATGGGAGGACGAAGATGGACGAACGAGACGAACTTGGTCCAAAGAAGGCGTAGGGATCAAATGGGAGGAGGAAGAGGGACGAACGAGACGAACTTGGTACAAAGAAGGCCAAGTGATCAAATGGGAGGACGAAGAGGGACGAACGAGACGAACTTGGTACAAAGAAGGCCTACGGATCAAATGGGAGGACGTAGATGGACGAACCAGACGAACTTGGAACAAAGAAGGCCAACGGATCAAATGGGAGGACGAAGATGGACGAACGAGACGAACTTGGTACAAAGAAGGCCAACGGATCAAATGGGAGGACGAAGATGGACGAACGTGACGAACTTGGTCCAAAGAAGGCCTACGGATCAAATGGGAGGACGAAGAGGGACGAACGAGACGAACTTGGTACAAAGAAGGCCAACGGATCAAATGGGAGGACGAAGAGGGACGAACGAGACGAACTTGGTCCAAAGAAGGCCTACGGATCAAATGGGAGGACGAAGAGGGACGAACGAGACGAACTTGGTACAAAGAAGGCCAACCGATCAAATGGGAGGACGAAAAGGGACGAACGAGACGAGCTTGGTCCAAAGAATGCCAACGGATCAAATGGGAGGACGAAGATGGACGAACGAGACGAACTTGGTCCAAAGAAGGCCTAGGGATCAAATGGGAGGACGAAGATGGACGAACGAGACGAACTTGGTACAAAGAAGGCCAAGGAATCAAATGGGAGGACGAAGATGGACGAACGAGACGAAGTTGGTACAAAGAAGGCCAACGGATCAAATGGGAGGACGAAGATGGACGAACGAGACGAACTTGGTACAAAGAAGGCCAACGGATCAAATGGGAGGACGAAGATGGACGAACGAGACGAGTTTGGTCCAAAGAAGGCCTACGGATGAAATGGGAGGACGAAGAGGGACGAACGAGACGAACTTGGTCCAAAGAATGCCAACGGATCAAATGGGAGGACGAAGATGGACGAACGAGACGAACTTGGTACAAAGAAGGCCAACGGATCAAATGGGAGGACGAAGAGGGACGAACGAGACGAACTTGGTACAAAGAAGGCCAACCGATCAAATGGGAGGACGAAAAGGGACGAACGAGCCGAGCTTGGTCCAAAGAATGCCAACGGATCAAATGGGAGGACGAAGATGGACGAACGAGACGAACTTGGTCCAAAGAAGGCCTAGGGATCAAATGGGAGGACGAAGAGGGACGAACGAGACGAACTTGGTACAAAGAAGGCCAAGGAATCAAATGGGAGGACGAAGATGGACGAACGAGACGAAGTTGGTACAAAGAAGGCCAACGGATCAAATGGGAGGACGAAGATGGACGAACGAGACGAGTTTGGTCCAAAGAAGGCCTACGGATGAAATGGGAGGACGAAGAGGGACGAACGAGACGAACTTGGTCCAAAGAATGCCAACGGATCAAATGGGAGGACGAAGATGGACGAACGAGACGAACTTGGTACAAAGAAGGCCAACGGATCAAATGGGAGGACGAAGATGGACGAACGAGACGAACTTGGTCCAAAGAAGGCGTAGGGATCAAATGGGAGGAGGAAGAGGAACGAACGAGACGAACTTGGTACAAAGAAGGCCAAGTGATCAAATGGGAGGACGAAGAGGGACGAACGAGACGAACCTGGTACAAAGAAGGCCTACGGATCAAATGGGAGGACGTAGATGGACGAACCAGACGAACTTGGAACAAAGAAGGCCAACGGATCAAATGGGAGGACGAAGATGGACGAACGAGACGAACTTGGTACAAAGAAGGCCAACGGATCAAATGGGAGGACGAAGATGGACGAACGTGACGAACTTGGTCCAAAGAAGGCCTACGGATCAAGTGGGAGGACGAAGAGGGACGAACGAGACGAACTTGGTACAAAGAAGGCCAACGGATCAAATGGGAGGACGAAGAGGGACGAACGAGACGAACTTGGTACAAAGAAGGCCAACGGATCAAATGGGAGGACAAAGAGGGACGTACGAGACGAACTTGGTACAAAGAAGGCCAACGGATCAAATGGGAGGACGAAGACGGACGAACGAGACGAACTTGGTCCAAAGAAGGCGTAGGGATCAAATGGGAGGAGGAAGAGGGACGAACGAGACGAACTTGGTACAAAGAAGGCCAAGTGATCAAATGGGAGGACGAAGAGGGACGAACGAGACGAACTTGGTACAAAGAAGGCCTACGGATCAAATGGGAGGACGTAGATGGACGAACGAGACGAAGTTGGTACAAAGAGGGCCAACGGATCAAATGGGAGGACGAAGATGGACGAACGTGACGAACTTGGTCCAAAGAAGGCCTACGGATCAAATGGGAGGACGAAGAGGGACGAACGAGACGAACTTGGTACAAAGAAGGCCAACGGATCAAATGGGAGGACGAAGAGGGACGAACGAGACGAACTTGGTACAAAGAAGGCCAACGGATCAAATGGGAGGACGAAGAGGGACGAACGAGACGAACTTGGTCCAAAGAAGGCCTACGGATCAAATGGGAGGACGTAGATGGACGAACCAGACGAACTTGGAACAAAGAAGGCCAACGGATCAAATGGGAGGACGAAGATGGACGAACGAGACGAACTTGGTACAAAGAAGGCCAACGGATCAAATGGGAGGACGAAGACGGACGAACGAGACGAACTTGGTCCAAAGAAGGCGTAGGGATCAAATGGGAGGAGGAAGAGGGACGAACGAGACGAACTTGGTACAAAGAAGGCCAAGTGATCAAATGGGAGGACGAAGAGGGACGAACGAGACGAACGTGGTACAAAGAAGGCCTACGGATCAAATGGGAGGACGTAGATGGACGAACCAGACGAACTTGGAACAAAGAAGGCCAACGGATCAAATGGGAGGACGAAGATGGACGAACGAGACGAACTTGGTACAAAGAAGGCCAACGGATCAAATGGGAGGACGAAGATGGACGAACGAGACGAACTTGGTCCAAAGAAGGCCTAGGGATCAAATGGGAGGACGAAGAGGGACGAACGAGACGAACTTTTTACAAAGAAGGCCAAGGGATCAAATGGGAGGACAAAGATGGACGAACGAGAGGAACTTGGTACAAAGAAGGCCAATGGATCAAATGGGAGGACGAAGATGGACGAACGAGACGAACTTGGTACAAAGAAGGCCAACGGATCAAATGGGAGGACGAAGATGGACGAACGAGACGAGTTTGGTCCAAAGAAGGCCTACGGATGAAATGGGAGGACGAAGAGGGACGAACGAGACGAACTTGGTCCAAAGAATGCCAACGGATCAAATGGGAGGACGAAGATGGACGAACGAGACGAACTTGGTACAAAGAAGGCCAACGGATCAAATGGGAGGACGAAGACGGACGAACGAGACGAACTTGGTCCAAAGAAGGCGTAGGGATCAAATGGGAGGAGGAAGAGGGACGAACGAGATGAACTTGGTACAAAGAAGGCCAAGTGATCAAATGGGAGGACGAAGAGGGACGAACGAGACGAACTTGGTACAAAGAAGGCCTACGGATCAAATGGGAGGACGTAGATGGACGAACGAGACGAAGTTGGTACAAAGAGGGCCAACGGATCAAATGGGAGGACGAAGATGGACGAACGTGACGAACTTGGTCCAAAGAAGGCCTACGGATCAAATGGGAGGACGAAGAGGGACGAACGAGACGAACTTGGTACAAAGAAGGCCAACGGATCAAATGGGAGGACGAAGAGGGACGAACGAGACGAACTTGGTACAAAGAAGGCCAACGGATCAAATGGGAGGACGAAGAGGGACGAACGAGACGAACTTGGTCCAAAGAAGGCCTACGGATCAAATGGGAGGATGAAGAGGGACGAACGAGACGAACTTGGTACAAAGAAGGCCAAGTGATCAAATGGGAGGACGAAGAGGGACGAACGAGACGAACTTGGTACAAAGAAGGCCTACGGATCAAATGGGAGGACGTAGATGGACGAACCAGACGAACTTGGAACAAAGAAGGCCAACGGATCAAATGGGAGGACGAAGATGGACGAACGAGACGAACTTGGTACAAAGAAGGCCAACGGATCAAATGGGAGGACGAAGACGGACGAACGAGACGAACTTGGTCCAAAGAAGGCGTAGGGATCAAATGGGAGGAGGAAGAGGGACGAACGAGACGAACTTGGTACAAAGAAGGCCAAGTGATCAAATGGGAGGACGAAGAGGGACGAACGAGACGAACGTGGTACAAAGAAGGCCTACGGATCAAATGGGAGGACGTAGATGGACGAACCAGACGAACTTGGAACAAAGAAGGCCAACGGATCAAATGGGAGGACGAAGATGGACAAACGAGACGAACTTGGTACAAAGAAGGCCAACGGATCAAATGGGAGGACGAAGATGGACGAACGAGACGAACTTGGTCCAAAGAAGGCCTAGGGATCAAATGGGAGGACGAAGAGGGACGAACGAGACGAACTTTTTACAAAGAAGGCCAAGGGATCAAATGGGAGGACAAAGATGGACGAACGAGAGGAACTTGGTACAAAGAAGGCCAACGGATCAAATGGGAGGACGAAGATGGACGAACGAGACGAACTTGGTACAAAGAAGGCCAACGGATCAAATGGGAGGACGAAGATGGACGAACGAGACGAGTTTGGTCCAAAGAAGGCCTACGGATGAAATGGGAGGACGAAGAGGGACGAACGAGACGAACTTGGTCCAAAGAATGCCAACGGATCAAATGGGAGGACGAAGACGGACGAACGAGACGAACTTGGTACAAAGAAGGCCAACGGATCAAATGGGAGGACGAAGACGGACGAACGAGACGAACTTGGTCCAAAGAAGGCGTAGGGATCAAATGGGAGGAGGAAGAGGGACGAACGAGATGAACTTGGTACAAAGAAGGCCAAGTGATCAAATGGGAGGACGAAGAGGGACGAACGAGACGAACTTGGTACAAAGAAGGCCTACGGATCAAATGGGAGGACGTAGATGGACGAACGAGACGAAGTTGGTACAAAGAGGGCCAACGGATCAAATGGGAGGACGAAGATGGACGAACGTGACGAACTTGGTCCAAAGAAGGCCTACGGATCAAATGGGAGGACGAAGAGGGACGAACGAGACGAACTTGGTACAAAGAAGGCCAACGGATCAAATGGGAGGACGAAGAGGCCAACGGATCAAATGGGAGGACGAAGAGGGACGAACGACACGAACTTGGTCCAAAGAAGGCCTACGGATCAAATGGGAGGATGAAGAGGGACGAACGAGACGAACTTGGTACAAAGAAGGACAAGTGATCAAATGGGAGGACGAAGAGGGACGAACGAGACGAACTTGGTACAAAGAAGGCCTACGGATCAAATGGGAGGACGTAGATGGACGAACCAGACGAACTTGGAACAAAGAAGGCCAACGGATCAAATGGGAGGACGAAGATGGACGAACGAGACGAACTTGGTACAAAGAAGGCCAACGGATCAAATGGGAGGACGAAGACGGACGAACGAGACGAACTTGGTCCAAAGAAGGCGTAGGGATCAAATGGGTGGAGGAAGAGGGACGAACGAGACGAACTTGGTACAAAGAAGGCCAAGTGATCAAATGGGAGGACGAAGAGGGACGAACGAGACGAACTTGGTACAAAGAAGGCCTACGGATCAAATGGGAGGACGTAGATGGACGAACCAGACGAACTTGGAACAAAGAAGGCCAACGGATCAAATGGGAGGACGAAGATGGACGAACGAGACGAACTTGGTACAAAGAAGGCCAACGGATCAAATGGGAGGACGAAGATGGACGAACAAGACGAACTTGGTCCAAAGAAGGCCTAGGGATCAAATGGGAGGACGAAGAGGGACGAACGAGACGAACTTTTTACAAAGAAGGCCAAGGGATCAAATGGGAGGACAAAGATGGACGAACGAGAGGAACTTGGTACAAAGAAGGCCAACGGATCAAATGGGAGGACGAAGATGGACGAACGAGACGAACTTGGTACAAAGAAGGCCAACGGATCAAATGGGAGGACGAAGATGGACGAACGAGACGAGTTTGGTCCAAAGAAGGCCTACGGATGAAATGGGAGGACGAAGAGGGACGAACGAGACGAACTTGGTCCAAAGAATGCCAACGGATCAAATGGGAGGACGAAGATGGACGAACGAGACGAACTTGGTACAAAGAAGGCCAACGGATCAAATGGGAGGACGAAGATGGACGAACGAGATGAACATGGACCAAAGAATGCCAACGGATCAAATGGGAGGACGAACGAGACGAACTTGGTCCAAAGAAGCCTAGGGATCAAATGGGAGGACGAAGAGGAACGAACGAGACGAACTTGGTACAAAGAAGGCCAAGGGATCAAATGGGAGGACGAAGAGGGACGAACGAGACGAACTTGGTCCAAAGAAGGCCTTCGGATCAAATGGGAGGACGAAGAGGAACGAACTAGACGAACTTAGTACAAAGAAGGGCAACGGATCAAATGGGAGGACGAAGATGGACGAACGAGACGAAGTTGGTACAAAGAAGGCCAACGGATCAAATGGAAGGACGAAGATGGACGAACGAGACGAAGTTGGTACAAAGAGGGCCAACGGATCAAATGGGAGGACGAAGATGGACGAACGAGACGAACTTGGTACAAAGAAGGCCAACGGATCAAATGGGAGGACGAAGATGGACGAACGAGACGAGTTTGGTCCAAAGAAGGCCTACGGATGAAATGGGAGGACGAAGAGGGACGAACGAGACGAACTTGGTCCAAAGAATGCCAACGGATCAAATGGGAGGACGAAGATGGACGAACGAGACGAACTTGGTACAAAGAAGGCCAACGGATCAAATGGGAGGACGAAGAGGGACGAACGAGACGAACTTGGTCCAAAGAAGGCCTACGGATCAAATGGGAGGACGAAGAGGGACGAACGAGACGAACTTGGTACAAAGAAGGCCAACCGATCAAATGGGAGGACGAAAAGGGACGAACGAGCCGAGCTTGGTCCAAAGAATGCCAACAGATCAAATGGGAGGACGAAGATGGACGAACGAGACGAACTTGGTCCAAAGAAGGCCTAGGGATCAAATGGGAGGACGAAGAGGGACGAACGAGACGAACTTGGTACAAAGAAGGCCAAGGAATCAAATGGGAGGACGAAGATGGACGAACGAGACGAAGTTGGTACAAAGAAGGCCAACGGATCAAATGGGAGGACGAAGATGGACGAACGAGACGAACTTGGTACAAAGAAGGCCAACGGATCAAATGGGAGGACGAAGATGGACGAACGAGACGAGTTTGGTCCAAAGAAGGCCTACGGATGAAATGGGAGGACGAAGAGGGACGAACGAGACGAACTTGGTCCAAAGAATGCCAACGGATCAAATGGGAGGACGAAGATGGACGAACGAGACGAACTTGGTACAAAGAAGGCCAACGGATCAAATGGGAGGACGAAGATGGACGAACGAGACGAACTTGGTCCAAAGAAGGCGTAGGGATCAAATGGGAGGAGGAAGAGGAACGAACGAGACGAACTTGGTACAAAGAAGGCCAAGTGATCAAATGGGAGGACGAAGAGGGACGAACGAGACGAACCTGGTACAAAGAATGCCTACGGATCAAATGGGAGGACGTAGATGGACGAACCAGACGAACTTGGAACAAAGAAGGCCAACGGATCAAATGGGAGGACGAAGATGGACGAACGAGACGAACTTGGTACAAAGAAGGCCAACGGATCAAATGGGAGGACGAAGATGGACGAACGTGACGAACTTGGTCCAAAGAAGGCCTACGGATCAAATGGGAGGACGAAGAGGGACGAACGAGACGAACTTGGTACAAAGAAGGCCAACGGATCAAATGGGAGGACGAAGAGGGACGAACGAGACGAACTTGGTACAAAGAAGGCCAACGGATCAAATGGGAGGACGAAGAGGGACGTACGAGACGAACTTGGTACAAAGAAGGCCAACGGATCAAATGGGAGGACGAAGACGGACGAACGAGACGAACTTGGTCCAAAGAAGGCGTAGGGATCAAATGGGAGGAGGAAGAGGGACGAACGAGACGAACTTGGTACAAAGAAGGCCAAGTGATCAAATGGGAGGACGAAGAGGGACGAACGAGACGAACTTGGTACAAAGAAGGCCTACGGATCAAATGGGAGGACGTAGATGGACGAACGAGACGAAGTTGGTACAAAGAGGGCCAACGGATCAAATGGGAGGACGAAGATGGACGAACGTGACGAACTTGGTCCAAAGAAGGCCTACGGATCAAATGGGAGGACGAAGAGGGACGAACGAGACGAACTTGGTACAAAGAAGGCCAACGGATCAAATGGGAGGACGAAGAGGGACGAACGAGACGAACTTGGTACAAAGAAGGCCAACGGATCAAATGGGAGGACGAAGAGGGACGAACGAGACGAACTTGGTCCAAAGAAGGCCTACGGATCAAATGGGAGGATGAAGAGGGACGAACGAGACGAACTTGGTACAAAGAAGGCCAAGTGATCAAATGGGAGGACGAAGAGGGACGAACGAGACGAACTTGGTACAAAGAAGGCCTACGGATCAAATGGGAGGACGTAGATGGACGAACCAGACGAACTTGGAACAAAGAAGGCCAACGGATCAAATGGGAGGACGAAGATGGACGAACGAGACGAACTTGGTACAAAGAAGGCCAACGGATCAAATGGGAGGACGAAGACGGACGAACGAGACGAACTTGGTCCAAAGAAGGCGTAGGGATCAAATGGGAGGAGGAAGAGGGACGAACGAGACGAACTTGGTACAAAGAAGGCCAAGTGATCAAATGGGAGGACGAAGAGGGACGAACGAGACGAACTTGGTACAAAGAAGGCCTACGGATCAAATGGGAGGACGTAGATGGACGAACCAGACGAACATGGAACAAAGAAGGCCAACGGATCAAATGGGAGGACGAAGATGGACGAACGAGACGAACTTGGTACAAAGAAGGCCAACGGATCAAATGGGAGGACGAAGATGGACGAACGAGACGAACTTGGTCCAAAGAAGGCCTAGGGATCAAATGGGAGGACGAAGAGGGACGAACGAGACGAACTTTTTACAAAGAAGGCCAAGGGATCAAATGGGAGGACAAAGATGGACGAACGAGAGGAACTTGGTACAAAGAAGGCCAACGGATCAAATGGGAGGACGAAGATGGACGAACGAGACGAGTTTGGTCCAAAGAAGGCCTACGGATGAAATGGGAGGACGAAGAGGGACGAACGAGACGAACTTGGTCCAAAGAATGCCAACGGATCAAATGGGAGGACGAAGATGGACGAACGAGACGAACTTGGTACAAAGAAGGCCAACGGATCAAATGGGAGGACGAAGACGGACGAACGAGACGAACTTGGTCCAAAGAAGGCGTAGGGATCAAATGGGAGGAGGAAGAGGGACGAACGAGACGAACTTGGTACAAAGAAGGCCAAGTGATCAAATGGGAGGACGAAGAGGGACGAACGAGACGAACTTGGTACAAAGAAGGCCTACGGATCAAATGGGAGGACGTAGATGGACGAACGAGACGAAGTTGGTACAAAGAGGGCCAACGGATCAAATGGGAGGACGAAGATGGACGAACGTGACGAACTTGGTCCAAAGAAGGCCTACGGATCAAATGGGAGGACGAAGAGGGACGAACGAGACGAACTTGGTACAAAGAAGGCCAACGGATCAAATGGGAGGACGAAGAGGGACGAACGAGACGAACTTGGTACAAAGAAGGCCAACGGATCAAATGGGAGGACGAAGAGGGACGAACGAGACGAACTTGGTCCAAAGAAGGCCTACGGATCAAATGGGAGGATGAAGAGGGACGAACGAGACGAACTTGGTACAAAGAAGGCCAAGTGATCAAATGGGAGGACGAAGAGGGACGAACGAGACGAACTTGGTACAAAGAAGGCCTACGGATCAAATGGGAGGACGTAGATGGACGAACCAGACGAACTTGGAACAAAGAAGGCCAACGGATCAAATGGGAGGACGAAGATGGACGAACGAGACGAACTTGGTACAAAGAAGGCCAACGGATCAAATGGGAGGACGAAGACGGACGAACGAGACGAACTTGGTCCAAAGAAGGCGTAGGGATCAAATGGGAGGAGGAAGAGGGACGAACGAGACGAACTTGGTACAAAGAAGGCCAAGTGATCAAATGGGAGGACGAAGAGGGACGAACGAGACGAACTTGGTACAAAGAAGGCCTACGGATCAAATGGGAGGACGTAGATGGACGAACCAGACGAACTTGGAACAAAGAAGGCCAACGGATCAAATGGGAGGACGAAGATGGACGAACGAGACGAACTTGGTACAAAGAAGGCCAACGGATCAAATGGGAGGACGAAGATGGACGAACGAGACGAACTTGGTCCAAAGAAGGCCTAGGGATCAAATGGGAGGACGAAGAGGGACGAACGAGACGAACTTTTTACAAAGAAGGCCAAGGGATCAAATGGGAGGACAAAGATGGACGAACGAGAGGAACTTGGTACAAAGAAGGCCAACGGATCAAATGGGAGGACGAAGATGGACGAACGAGACGAACTTGGTACAAAGAAGGCCAACGGATCAAATGGGAGGACGAAGATGGACGAACGAGACGAGTTTGGTCCAAAGAAGGCCTACGGATGAAATGGGAGGACGAAGAGGGACGAACGAGACGAACTTGGTCCAAAGAATGCCAACGGATCAAATGGGAGGACGAAGATGGACGAACGAGACGAACTTGGTACAAAGAAGGCCAACGGATCAAATGGGAGGACGAAGATGGACGAACGAGATGAACATGGACCAAAGAATGCCAACGGATCAAATGGGAGGACGAACGAGACGAACTTGGTCCAAAGAAGCCTAGGGATCAAATGGGAGGACGAAGAGGAACGAACGAGACGAACTTGGTACAAAGAAGGCCAAGGGATCAAATGGGAGGACGAAGAGGGACGAACGAGACGAACTTGGTCCAAAGAAGGCCTTCGGATCAAATGGGAGGACGAAGAGGAACGAACTAGACGAACTTAGTACAAAGAAGGGCAACGGATCAAATGGGAGGACGAAGATGGACGAACGAGACGAAGTTGGTACAAAGAAGACCAACGGATCAAATGGAAGGACGAAGATGGACGAACGAGACGAAGTTGGTACAAAGAGGGCCAACGGATCAAATGGGAGGACGAAGATGGACGAACGAGACGAACTTGGTCCAAAGAATGCCAACGGATCAAATGGGAGGACGAAGATGGACGAACGAGACGAACTTGGTCCAAATAAAGCCTACGGATCAAATGGGAGGACGAAGAGGGACGAACGAGACGAACTTGGTCCAAAGAAGGCCTACGGATCAAAAGGCAAGACGAAGAGGGACGAACGAGACGAACTTGGTACAAAGAAGGCCAACCGATCAAATGGGAGGACGAAAAGGGACGAACGAGACGAGCTTGGTCCAAAGAATGCCAACGGATCAAATGGGAGGACGAAGATGGACGAACGAGACGAACTTGGTACAAAGAAGGCCAACGGATCAAATGGGAGGACGAATATGGACGAACGAGACGAACTTGGTCCAAGGAAGGCCTACGGATCAAATGAGAGGAGGAAGAGGGACGAACGAGACGAACTTCATCCAAAGAAGGCCAACGGATCAAATGGGAGGACGAAGAGGGACGAACGAGACGAACATGGACCAAAGAATGCCAACGGATCAAATGGGAGGACGAAGATGGACGAACGAGACGAACTTGGTCCAAAGAAGGCCTACAGATCAAATGGGAAGACGAAGAGGGACGAACGAGACGAACTTGGTCCAAAGAAGGCCTAGGGATCAAATGGGAGGACGAAGAGGGACGAACGAGACGAACTTGGTCCAAAGATGGCCTACGGATCAAATGGGAGGACGAAGATGGACGAACGAGACGAACTTGGTACAAAGAAGGCCAACGGATCAAATGGGAGGACGAAGATGGACGAAGAAGACGAACTTGGACCAAAGAATGCCAACGGATCAAATGGGAGGACGAAGATGGACGAACGAGACGAACTTGGTACAAAGAAGGCCAAGTGATCAAATGGGAGGACGAAGAGGGACGAACGAGACGAACTTGGTACAAAGAAGGCCTACGGATCAAATGGGAGGACGTAGATGGACGAACCAGACGAACTTGGAACAAAGAAGGCCAACGGATCAAATGGGAGGACGAAGATGGACGAACGAGACGAACTTGGTACAAAGAAGGCCAACGGATCAAATGGGAGGACGAAGACGGACGAACGTGACGAACTTGGTCCAAAGAAGGCCTACGGATCAAATGGGAGGACGAAGAGGGACGAACGAGACGAACTTGGTACAAAGAAGGCCAACGGATCAAATGGGAGGACGAAGAGGGACGAACGAGACGAACTTGGTCCAAAGAAGGCCTACGGATCAAATGGGAGGACGAACGAGACGAACTTGGTACAAAGAAGGCCAACGGATCAAATGGGAGGACGAAGATGGACGAACGTGACGAACTTGGTCCAAAGAAGGCCTACGGATCAAATGGGAGGACGAAGAGGGACGAACGAGACGAACATGGTACAAAGAAGGCCAACGGATCAAATGGGAGGACGAAGAGGGACGAACGAGACGAACTTGGTCCAAAGAAGGCCTACGAATCAAATGGGAGGACGAAGAGGGACGAACGAGACGAACTTGGTACAAAGAAGGCCAACCGATCAAATGGGAGGACGAAAACGGACGAACGAGACGAGCTTGGTCCAAAGAATGCCAACGGATCAAATGGGAGGACGAAGATGGACGAACGAGACGAACTTGGTCCAAAGAAGGCCTAGGGATCAAATGGGAGGACGAAGAGGGACGAACGAGACGAACTTGGTCCAAAGATGGCCTACGGATCAAATGGGAGGACGAAGATGGACGAACGAGACGAACTTGGTACAAAGAAGGCCAACGGATCAAATGGGAGGACGAAGATGGACGAAGAAGACGAACTTGGACCAAAGAATGCCAACGGATCAAATGGGAGGACGAAGATGGACGAACGAGACGAACTTGGTCCAAAGAAGGCGTAGGGATCAAATGGGAGGAGGAAGAGGGACGAACGAGACGAACTTGGTACAAAGAAGGCCAAGTGATCAAATGGGAGGACGAAGAGGGACGAACGTGACGAACTTGGTACAAAGAAGGCCTACGGATCAAATGGGAGGACGTAGATGGACGAACCAGACGAACTTGGAACAAAGAAGGCCAACGGATCAAATGGGAGGACGAAGATGGACGAACGAGACGAACTTGGTACAAAGAAGGCCAACGGATCAAATGGGAGGACGAAGATGGACGAACGTGACGAACTTGGTCCAAAGAAGGCCTACGGATCAAATGGGAGGACGAAGAGGGACGAACGAGACGAACTTGGTACAAAGAAGGCCAACGGATCAAATGGGAGGACGAAGAGGGACGAACGAGACGAACTTGGTCCAAAGAAGGCCTACGGATCAAATGGGAGGACGAAGAGGGACGAACGAGACGAACTTGGTACAAAGAAGGCCAACCGATCAAATGGGAGGACGAAAAGGGACGAACGAGACGAGCTTGGTCCAAAGAATGCCAACGGATCAAATGGGAGGACGAAGATGGACGAACGAGACGAACTTGGTCCAAAGAAGGCCTAGGGATCAAATGGGAGGACGAAGAGGGACGAACGAGACGAACTTGGTACAAAGAAGGCCAAGGGATCAAATGGGAGGACGAAGATGGACGAACGAGACGAAGTTGGTACAAAGAAGGCCAACGGATCAAATGGGAGGACGAAGATGGACGAACGAGACGAACTTGGTACAAAGAAGGCCAACGGATCAAATGGGAGGACGAAGATGGACGAACGAGACGAGTTTGGTCCAAAGAAGGCCTACGGATGAAATGGGAGGACGAAGAGGGACGAACGAGACGAACTTGGTCCAAAGAATGCCAACGGATCAAATGGGAGGACGAAGATGGACGAACGAGACGAACTTGGTACAAAGAAGGCCAACGGATCAAATGGGAGGACGAAGATGGACGAACGAGACGAACTTGGTCCAAAGAAGGCGTAGGGATCAAATGGGAGGAGGAAGAGGGACGAACGAGACGAACTTGGTACAAAGAAGGCCAAGTTATCAAATGGGAGGACAAAGAGGGACGAACGAGACGAACTTGGTACAAAGAAGGCCTACGGATCAAATGGGAGGACGAAGATGGACGAACCAGACGAACTTGGAACAAACAAGGCCAACGGATGAAATGGGAGGACGAAGATGGACGAACGAGACGAGTTTGGTCCAAAGAAGGCCTACGGATGAAATGGGAGGACGAAGAGGGACGAACGAGACGAACTTGGTCCAAAGAATGCCAACGGATCAAATGGGAGGACGAAGATGGACGAACGAGACGAACTTGGTACAAAGAAGGCCAACGGATCAAATGGGAGGACGAAGATGGACGAACGCGATGAACATGGGCCAAAGAATGCCAACGGATCAAATGTGAGGACGAACGAGACGAACTTGGTCCAAAGAAGCCTAGGGATCAAATGGGAGGACGAAGAGGAACGAACGAGACGAACTTGGTACAAAGAAGGCCAAGGGATCAAATGGGAGGACGAAGAGGGACGAACGAGACGAACTTGGTCCAAAGAAGGCCTTCGGATCAAATGGGAGGACGAAGAGGAACGAACTAGACGAACTTAGTACAAAGAAGGGCAACGGATCAAATGGGAGGACGAAGATGGACGAACGAGACGAAGTTGGTACAAAGAAGGCCAACGGATCAAATGGAAGGACGAAGATGGACGAACGAGACGAAGTTGGTACAAAGAATGCCAACGGATCAAATGGGAGGACGAAGATGGACGAACGAGACGAACTTGGTCCAAATAAAGCCTACGGATCAAATGGGAGGACGAAGAGGGACGAACGAGACGAACTTGGTCCAAAGAATGCCAACGGATCAAATGGGAGGACGAAGATGGACGAACGAGACGAACTTGGTCCAAATAAAGCCTACGGATCAAATGGGAGGACGAAGAGGGACGAACGAGACGAACTTGGTCCAAAGAAGGCCTACGGATCAAAAGGGAGGACGAAGAGGGACGAACGAGACGAACTTGGTACAAAGAAGGCCAACCGATCAAATGGGAGGACGAAAAGGGACGAACGAGACGAGCTTGGTCCAAAGAATGCCAACGGATCAAATGGGAGGACGAAGATGGACGAACGAGACGAACTTGGTACAAAGAAGGCCAACGGATCAAATGGGAGGACGAATATGGACGAACGAGACGAACTTGGTCCAAGGAAGGCCTAGGGATCAAATGGGAGGAGGAAGAGGGACGAATGAGACGAACTTCATCCAAAGAAGGCCAACGGATCAAATGGAAGGACGAAGAGGGACGAACGAGACGAACATGGACCAAAGAATGCCAACGGATCAAATGGGAGGACGAAGATGGACGAACGAGACGAACTTGGTCCAAAGAAGGCCTACAGATCAAATGGGAAGACGAAGAGGGACGAACGAGACGAACATGGTACAAAGAAGACCTACGGATCAAATGGGAGGACGAAGATGGACGAACGAGACGAACTTGGTCCAAAGAAGGCCTACGGATCAAATGGGAGGACGAAGATGGACGAACGTGACGAACTTGGACCAAAGAAGGCCTACGGATCAAATGGGAGGACGAAGAGGGACGAACGAGACGAACTTTGTCCAAAGAAGGCCAACGGATCAAATGGGAGGACGAAGATGGACGAACGAGACGAACTTGGTACAAAGAAGGCCAACGGATCAAATGGGAGGACGAAGATGGACGAACGAGACGAACTTGGTCCAAAGAAGGCCTACAGATCGAATGGGAAGACGAAGAGGGACGAACGAGACGAACATGGTACAAAAAAGGCCTACGGATGAAATGGGAGGACGAAGATGGACGAACGAGACGAACTTGGTCCAAAGAAGGCCTACGGATCAAATGGGAGGACGAAGATGGACGAACGAGACGAACTTGGTACAAAGAAGGCCAACGGATCAAATGGGAGGACGAAGATGGACGAACAAGACGAACTTGGACCAAAGAATGCCAACGGATCAAATGGGAGGACGAAGATGGACGAAGGAGACGAACTTGGTCCAAAGAAGGCGTAGGGATCAAATGGGAGGAGGAAGAGGGACGAACGAGACGAACTTGGTACAAAGAAGGCCAAGTGATCAAATGGGAGGACGAAGAGGGACGAACGAGACGAACTTGGTACAAAGAAGGCCTACGGATCAAATGGGAGGACGTAGATGGACGAATCAGACGAACTTGGAACAAAGAAGGCCAACGGATCAAATGGGAGGACGAAGATGGACGAACGAGACGAACTTGGTACAAAGAAGGCCAACGGATCAAATGGGAGGACGAAGATGGACGAACGTGACGAACTTGGTCCAAAGAAGGCCTACGGATCAAATGGGAGGAGGAAGAGGGACGAACGAGACGAACTTGGTACAAAGAAGGCCAAGTTATCAAATGGGAGGACAAAGAGGGACGAACGAGACGAACTTGGTACAAAGAAGGCCTACGGATCAAATGGGAGGACGTAGATGGACGAACCAGACGAACTTGGAACAAACAAGGCCAACGGATGAAATGGGAGGACGAAGATGGACGAACGAGACGAACTTGGTCCAAAGAATGCCAACGGATCAAATGGGAGGACGAAGATGGACGAACGAGACGAACTTGGTACAAAGAAGGCCAACGGATCAAATGGGAGGACGAAGATGGACGAACGAGACGAGTTTGGTCCAAAGAAGGCCTACGGATGAAATGGGAGGACGAAGAGGGACGAACGAGACGAACTTGGTCCAAAGAATGCCAACGGATCAAATGGGAGGACGAAGATGGACGAACGAGACGAACTTGGTACAAAGAAGGCCAACGGATCAAATGGGAGGACGAAGATGGACGAACGAGATGAACATGGGCCAAAGAATGCCAACGGATCAAATGGGAGGACGAACGAGACGAACTTGGTCCAAAGAATGCCAACCGATCAAATGGGAGGACGAAAACGGACGAACGAGACGAGCTTGGTCCAAAGAATGCCAACGGATCAAATGGGAGGACGAAGATGGACGAACGAGACGAACTTGGTCCAAAGAAGGCCTAGGGATCAAATGGGAGGACGAAGAGGGACGAACGAGACGAACTTGGTCCAAAGATGGCCTACGGATCAAATGGGAGGACGAAGATGGACGAACGAGACGAACTTGGTACAAAGAAGGCCAACGGATCAAATGGGAGGACGAAGATGGACGAAGAAGACGAACTTGGAACAAAGAATGCCAACGGATCAAATGGGAGGACGAAGATGGACGAACGAGACGAACTTGGTCCAAAGAAGGCGTAGGGATCAAATGGGAGGAGGAAGAGGGACGAACGAGACGAACTTGGTACAAAGAAGGCCAAGTGATCAAATGGGAGGACGAAGAGGGACGAACGTGACGAACTTGGTACAAAGAAGGCCTACGGATCAAATGGGAGGACGTAGATGGACGAACCAGACGAACTTGGAACAAAGAAGGCCAACGGATCAAATGGGAGGACGAAGATGGACGAACGAGACGAACTTGGTACAAAGAAGGCCAACGGATCAAATGGGAGGACGAAGATGGACGAACGTGACGAACTTGGTCCAAAGAAGGCCTACGGATCAAATGGGAGGACGAAGAGGGACGAACGAGACGAACTTGGTACAAAGAAGGCCAACGGATCAAATGGGAGGACGAAGAGGGACGAACGAGACGAACTTGGTCCAAAGAAGGCCTACGGATCAAATGGGAGGACGAAGAGGGACGAACGAGACGAACTTGGTACAAAGAAGGCCAACCGATCAAATGGGAGGACGAAAAGGGACGAACGAGACGAGCTTGGTCCAAAGAATGCCAACGGATCAAATGGGAGGACGAAGATGGACGAACGAGACGAACTTGGTCCAAAGAAGGCCTAGGGATCAAATGGGAGGACGAAGAGGGACGAACGAGACGAACTTGGTACAAAGAAGGCCAAGGGATCAAATGGGAGGACGAAGATGGACGAACGAGACGAAGTTGGTACAAAGAAGGCCAACGGATCACATGGGAGGACGAAGATGGACGAACGAGACGAACTTGGTACAAAGAAGGCCAACGGATCAAATGGGAGGACGAAGATGGACGAACGAGACGAGTTTGGTCCAAAGAAGGCCTACGGATGAAATGGGAGGACGAAGAGGGACGAACGAGACGAACTTGGTCCAAAGAATGCCAACGGATCAAATGGGAGGACGAAGATGGACGAACGAGACGAACTTGGTACAAAGAAGGCCAACGGATCAAATGGGAGGACGAAGATGGACGAACGAGACGAACTTGGTCCAAAGAAGGCGTAGGGATCAAATGGGAGGAGGAAGAGGGACGAACGAGACGAACTTGGTACAAAGAAGGCCAAGTTATCAAATGGGAGGACAAAGAGGGACGAACGAGACGAACTTGGTACAAAGAAGGCCTACGGATCAAATGGGAGGACGTAGATGGACGAACCAGACGAACTTGGAACAAACAAGGCCAACGGATGAAATGGGAGGACGAAGATGGACGAACGAGACGAACTTGGTCCAAAGAATGCCAACGGATCAAATGGGAGGACGAAGATGGACGAACGAGACGAACTTGGTACAAAGAAGGCCAACGGATCAAATGGGAGGACGAAGATGGACGAACGAGACGAGTTTGGTCCAAAGAAGGCCTACGGATGAAATGGGAGGACGAAGAGGGACGAACGAGACGAACTTGGTCCAAAGAATGCCAACGGATCAAATGGGAGGACGAAGATGGACGAACGAGACGAACTTGGTACAAAGAAGGCCAACGGATCAAATGGGAGGACGAAGATGGACGAACGAGACGAACTTGGTCCAAAGAAGGCGTAGGGATCAAATGGGAGGAGGAAGAGGGATGAACGAGACGAACTTGGTACAAAGAAGGCCAAGTTATCAAATGGGAGGACGAACGAGACGAACTTGGTCCAAAGAATGCCAACCGATCAAATGGGAGGACGAAAACGGACGAACGAGACGAGCTTGGTCCAAAGAATGCCAACGGATCAAATGGGAGGACGAAGATGGACGAACGAGACGAACTTGGTCCAAAGAAGGCCTAGGGATCAAATGGGAGGACGAAGAGGGACGAACGAGACGAACTTGGTCCAAAGATGGCCTACGGATCAAATGGGAGGACGAAGATGGACGAACGAGACGAACTTGGTACAAAGAAGGCCAACGGATCAAATGGGAGGACGAAGATGGACGAAGAAGACGAACTTGGAACAAAGAATGCCAACGGATCAAATGGGAGGACGAAGATGGACGAACGAGACGAACTTGGTCCAAAGAAGGCGTAGGGATCAAATGGGAGGAGGAAGAGGGACGAACGAGACGAACTTGGTACAAAGAAGGCCAAGTGATCAAATGGGAGGACGAAGAGGGACGAACGTGACGAACTTGGTACAAAGAAGGCCTACGGATCAAATGGGAGGACGTAGATGGACGAACCAGACGAACTTGGAACAAAGAAGGCCAACGGATCAAATGGGAGGACGAAGATGGACGAACGAGACGAACTTGGTACAAAGAAGGCCAACGGATCAAATGGGAGGACGAAGATGGACGAACGTGACGAACTTGGTCCAAAGAAGGCCTACGGATCAAATGGGAGGACGAAGAGGGACGAACGAGACGAACTTGGTACAAAGAAGGCCAACGGATCAAATGGGAGGACGAAGAGGGACGAACGAGACGAACTTGGTCCAAAGAAGGCCTACGGATCAAATGGGAGGACGAAGAGGGACGAACGAGACGAACTTGGTACAAAGAAGGCCAACCGATCAAATGGGAGGACGAAAAGGGACGAACGAGACGAGCTTGGTCCAAAGAATGCCAACGGATCAAATGGGAGGACGAAGATGGACGAACGAGACGAACTTGGTCCAAAGAAGGCCTAGGGATCAAATGGGAGGACGAAGAGGGACGAACGAGACGAACTTGGTACAAAGAAGGCCAAGGGATCAAATGGGAGGACGAAGATGGACGAACGAGACGAAGTTGGTACAAAGAAGGCCAACGGATCAAATGGGAGGACGAAGATGGACGAACGAGACGAACTTGGTACAAAGAAGGCCAACGGATCAAATGGGAGGACGAAGATGGACGAACGAGACGAGTTTGGTCCAAAGAAGGCCTACGGATGAAATGGGAGGACGAAGAGGGACGAACGAGACGAACTTGGTCCAAAGAATGCCAACGGATCAAATGGGAGGACGAAGATGGACGAACGAGACGAACTTGGTACAAAGAAGGCCAACGGATCAAATGGGAGGACGAAGATGGACGAACGAGACGAACTTGGTCCAAAGAAGGCGTAGGGATCAAATGGGAGGAGGAAGAGGGACGAACGAGACGAACTTGGTACAAAGAAGGCCAAGTTATCAAATGGGAGGACAAAGAGGGACGAACGAGACGAACTTGGTACAAAGAAGGCCTACGGATCAAATGGGAGGACGTAGATGGACGAACCAGACGAACTTGGAACAAACAAGGCCAACGGATGAAATGGGAGGACGAAGATGGACGAACGAGACGAACTTGGTCCAAAGAATGCCAACGGATCAAATGGGAGGACGAAGATGGACGAACGAGACGAACTTGGTACAAAGAAGGCCAACGGATCAAATGGGAGGACGAAGATGGACGAACGAGACGAGTTTGGTCCAAAGAAGGCCTACGGATGAAATGGGAGGACGAAGAGGGACGAACGAGACGAACTTGGTCCAAAGAATGCCAACGGATCAAATGGGAGGACGAAGATGGACGAACGAGACGAACTTGGTACAAAGAAGGCCAACGGATCAAATGGGAGGACGAAGATGGACGAACGAGACGAACTTGGTCCAAAGAAGGCGTAGGGATCAAATGGGAGGAGGAAGAGGGATGAACGAGACGAACTTGGTACAAAGAAGGCCAAGTTATCAAATGGGAGGACAAAGAGGGACGAACGAGACGAACTTGGTACAAAGAAGGCCTACGGATCAAATGGGAGGACGTAGATGGACGAACCAGACGAACTTGGAACAAACAAGGCCAACGGATGAAATGGGAGGACGAAGATGGACGAACGAGACGAGTTTGGTCCAAAGAAGGCCTACGGATGAAATGGGAGGACGAAGAGGGACGAACGAGACGAACTTGGTCCAAAGAATGCCAACGGATCAAATGGGAGGACGAAGATGGACGAACGAGACGAACTTGGTACAAAGAAGGCCAACGGATCAAATGGGAGGACGAAGATGGACGAACGAGATGAACATGGGCCAAAGAATGCCAACGGATCAAATGGGAGGACGAACGAGACGAACTTGGTCCAAAGAAGCCTAGGGATCAAATGGGAGGACGAAGAGGAACGAACGAGACGAACTTGGTACAAAGAAGGCCAAGGGATCAAATGGGAGGACGAAGAGGGACGAACGAGACGAACTTGGTCCAAAGAAGGCCTTCGGATCAAATGGGAGGACGAAGAGGAACGAACTAGACGAACTTAGTACAAAGAAGGGCAACGGATCAAATGGGAGGACGAAGATGGACGAACGAGACGAAGTTGGTACAAAGAAGGCCAACGGATCAAATGGAAGGACGAAGATGGACGAACGAGACGAAGTTGGTACAAAGAATGCCAACGGATCAAATGGGAGGACGAAGATGGACGAACGAGACGAACTTGGTCCAAATAAAGCCTACGGATCAAATGGGAGGACGAAGAGGGACGAACGAGACGAACTTGGTCCAAAGAATGCCAACGGATCAAATGGGAGGACGAAGATGGACGAACGAGACGAACTTGGTCCAAATAAAGCCTACGGATCAAATGGGAGGACGAAGAGGGACGAACGAGACGAACTTGGTCCAAAGAAGGCCTACGGATCAAAAGGGAGGACGAAGAGGGACGAACGAGACGAACTTGGTACAAAGAAGGCCAACCGATCAAATGGGAGGACGAAAAGGGACGAACGAGACGAGCTTGGTCCAAAGAATGCCAACGGATCAAATGGGAGGACGAAGATGGACGAACGAGACGAACTTGGTACAAAGAAGGCCAACGGATCAAATGGGAGGACGAATATGGACGAACGAGACGAACTTGGTCCAAGGAAGGCCTACGGATCAAATGGGAGAAGGAAGAGGGACGAATGAGACGAACTTCATCCAAAGAAGGCCAACGGATCAAATGGAAGGACGAAGAGGGACGAACGAGACGAACATGGACCAAAGAATGCCAACGGATCAAATGGGAGGACGAAGATGGACGAACGAGACGAACTTGGTCCAAAGAAGGCCTACAGATCAAATGGGAAGACGAAGAGGGACGAACGAGACGAACATGGTACAAAGAAGACCTACGGATCAAATGGGAGGACGAAGATGGACGAACGAGACGAACTTGGTCCAAAGAAGGCCTACGGATCAAATGGGAGGACGAAGATGGACGAACGTGACGAACTTGGACCAAAGAAGGCCTACGGATCAAATGGGAGGACGAAGAGGGACGAACGAGACGAACTTTGTCCAAAGAAGGCCAACGGATCAAATGGGAGGACGAAGACGGACGAACGAGACGAACTTGGTACAAAGAAGGCCAACGGATCAAATGGGAGGACGAAGATGGACGAACGAGACGAACTTGGTCCAAAGAAGGCCTACAGATCGAATGGGAAGACGAAGAGGGACGAACGAGACGAACATGGTACAAAAAAGGCCTACGGATGAAATGGGAGGACGAAGATGGACGAACGAGACGAACTTGGTCCAAAGAAGGCCTACGGATCAAATGGGAGGACGAAGATGGACGAACGAGACGAACTTGGTACAAAGAAGGCCAACGGATCAAATGGGAGGACGAAGATGGACGAACAAGACGAACTTGGACCAAAGAATGCCAACGGATCAAATGGGAGGACGAAGATGGACGAAGGAGACGAACTTGGTCCAAAGAAGGCGTAGGGATCAAATGGGAGGAGGAAGAGGGACGAACGAGACGAACTTGGTACAAAGAAGGCCAAGTGATCAAATGGGAGGACGAAGAGGGACGAACGAGACGAACTTGGTACAAAGAAGGCCTACGGATCAAATGGGAGGACGTAGATGGACGAATCAGACGAACTTGGAACAAAGAAGGCCAACGGATCAAATGGGAGGACGAAGATGGACGAACGAGACGAACTTGGTACAAAGAAGGCCAACGGATCAAATGGGAGGACGAAGATGGACGAACGTGACGAACTTGGTCCAAAGAAGGCCTACGGATCAAATGGGAGGAGGAAGAGGGACGAACGAGACGAACTTGGTACAAAGAAGGCCAAGTTATCAAATGGGAGGACAAAGAGGGACGAACGAGACGAACTTGGTACAAAGAAGGCCTACGGATCAAATGGGAGGACGTAGATGGACGAACCAGACGAACTTGGAACAAACAAGGCCAACGGATGAAATGGGAGGACGAAGATGGACGAACGAGACGAACTTGGTCCAAAGAATGCCAACGGATCAAATGGGAGGACGAAGATGGACGAACGAGACGAACTTGGTACAAAGAAGGCCAACGGATCAAATGGGAGGACGAAGATGGACGAACGAGACGAGTTTGGTCCAAAGAAGGCCTACGGATGAAATGGGAGGACGAAGAGGGACGAACGAGACGAACTTGGTCCAAAGAATGCCAACGGATCAAATGGGAGGACGAAGATGGACGAACGAGATGAACATGGGCCAAAGAATGCCAACGGATCAAATGGGAGGACGAACGAGACGAACTTGGTCCAAAGAAGCCTAGGGATCAAATGGGAGGACGAAGAGGAACGAACGAGACGAACTTGGTACAAAGAAGGCCAAGGGATCAAATGGGAGGACGAAGAGGGACGAACGAGACGAACTTGGTCCAAAGAAGGCCTTCGGATCAAATGGGAGGACGAAGAGGAACGAATTAGACGAACTTAGTACAAAGAAGGGCAACGGATCAAATGGGAGGACGAAGATGGACGAACGAAACGAAGTTGGTAAAAAGAAGGCCAACGGATCAAATGGAAGGACGAAGATGGACGAACGAGACGAAGTTGGTACAAAGAATGCCAACGGATCAAATGGGAGGACGAAGATGGACGAACGAGACGAACTTGGTCCAAATAAAGCCTACGGATCAAATGGGAGGACGAAGAGGGACGAACGAGACGAACTTGGTCCAAAGAATGCCAACGGATCAAATGGGAGGACGAAGATGGACGAACGAGACGAACTTGGTCCAAATAAAGCCTACGGATCAAATGGGAGGACGAAGAGGGACGAACGAGACGAACTTGGTCCAAAGAAGGCCTACGGATGAAAAGGGAGGACGAAGAGGGACGAACGAGACGAACTTGGTACAAAGAAGGCCAACCGATCAAATGGGAGGACGAAAAGGGACGAACGAGACGAGCTTGGTCGAAAGAAAGCCAACGGATCAAATGGGAGGACGAAGATGGACGAACGAGACGAACTTGGTACAAAGAAGGCCAACGGATCAAATGGGAGGACGAATATGGACGAACGAGACGAACTTGGTCCAAGGAAGGCCTACGGATCAAATGGGAGGAGGAAGAGGGACGAACGAGACGAACTTCATCCAAAGAAGGCCAACGGATCAAATGGAAGGACGAAGAGGGACGAACGAGACGAACATGGACCAAAGAATGCCAACGGATCAAATGGGAGGACGAAGATGGACGAACGAGACGAACTTGGTCCAAAGAAGGCCTACAGATCAAATGGGAAGACGAAGAGGGACGAACGAGACGAACATGGTACAAAGAAGGCCTACGGATCAAATGGGAGGACGAAGATGGGACGAACGAGACGAACATGGTCCAAAGAAGGCCTACAGATCGAATGGGAAGACGAAGAGGGGACGAACGAGACGAACATGGTACAAAAAAGGCCTACGGATGAAATGGGAGGACGAAGATGGACGAACGAGACGAACTTGGTCCAAAGAAGGCCTACGGATCAAATGGGAGGACGAAGATGGACGAACGAGACGAACTTGGTACAAAGAAGGCCAACGGATCAACTGGGAGGACGAAGATGGACGAACCAGACGAACTTGGACCAAAGAATGCCAACGGATCAAATGGGAGGACGAAGATGGACGAAGGAGACGAACTTGGTCCAAAGAAGGCGTAGGGATCAAATGGGAGGAGGAAGAGGGACGAACGAGACGAACTTGGTACAAAGAAGGCCAAGTGATCAAATGGGAGGACGAAGAGGGACGAACGAGACGAACTTGGTACAAAGAAGGCCTACGGATCAAATGGGAGGACGTAGATGGACGAATCAGACGAACTTGGAACAAAGAAGGCCAACGGATCAAATGGGAGGACGAAGATGGACGAACGAGACGAACTTGGTACAAAGAAGGCCAACGGATCAAATGGGAGGACGAAGATGGACGAACGTGACGAACTTGGTCCAAAGAAGGCCTACGGATCAAATGGGAGGACGAAGAGGGACGAACGAGACGAACTTGGTACAAAGAAGGCCAACGGATCAAATGGGAGGACGAAGAGGGACGAACGAGACGAACTTGGTCCAAAGAAGGCCTACGGATCAAATGGGAGGACGAAGAGGGACGAACGAGACGAACTTGGTACAAAGAAGGCCAACGGATCAAATGGGAGGACGAAGATGGACGAACGTGACGAACTTGGTCCAAATAAGGCCTACGGATCAAATGGGAGGACGAAGAGGGACGAACGAGACGAACTTGGTACAAAGAAGGCCAACTGATCAAATGGGAGGACGAAGAGGGACGAACGAGACGAACTTGCTCCAAAGAAGGCCTACGGATCAAATGGAAGGACGAAGAGGGACGAACGAGACGAACTTGGTACAAAGAAGGCCAACCGATCAAATGGGAGGACGAAAAGGGACGAACGAGACGAGCTTGGTCCACAGAATGCCAACGGATCAAATGGGAGGACGAAGATGGACGAACGAGACGAACTTGGTCCAAAGAAGGCCTAGGGATCAAATGGGAGGACGAAGAGGGACGAACGAGACGAACTTGGTACAAAGAAGGCCAAGGGATCAAATGGGAGGACGAAGATGGACGAACGAGACGAAGTTGGTACAAAGAAGGCCAACGGATCAAATGGGAGGACGAAGATGGACGAACAAGACGAACTTGGTACAAAGAAGGCCAACGGATCAAATGGGAGGACGAAGATGGACGAACGAGACGAGTTTGGTCCAAAGAAGGCCTACGGATGAAATGGGAGGACGAAGAGGGACGAACGAGACGAACTTGGTCCAAAGAATGCCAACGGATCAAATGGGAGGACGAAGATGGACGAACGAGACGAACTTGGTACAAAGAAGGCCAACGGATCAAATGGGAGGACGAAGATGGACGAACGAGATGAACATGGACCAAAGAATGCCAACGGATCAAATGGGAGGACGAACGAGACGAACTTGGTCCAAAGAAGCCTAGGGATCAAATGGGAGGACGAAGAGGGACGAACGAGACGAACTTGGTCCAAAGAATGCCTTCGGATCAAATGGGAGGACGAAGAGGAACGAACTAGACGAACTTAGTACAAAGAAGGGCAACGGATCAAATGGGAGGACGAAGATGGACGAACGAGACGAAGTTGGTACAAAGAAGGCCAACGGATCAAATGGAAGGACGAAGATGGGACGAACGAGACGAAGTTGGTACAAAGAAGGCCAACGGATCAAATGGGAGGACGAAGATGGACGAACGAGACGAACTTGGTCCAAAGAATGCCAACGGATCAAATGGGAGGACGAAGATGGACGAACGAGACGAACTTGGTCCAAATAAGGCCTACGGATCAAATGGGAGGACGAAGAGGGACGAACGAGACGAACTTGGTCCAAAGAAGGCCTACGGATCAAAAGGGAGGACGAAGAGGGTCGAACGAGACGAACTTGGTACAAAGAAGGCCAACCGATCAAATGGGAGGACGAAAAGGGACGAACGAGACGAGCTTGGTCCAAAGAATGCCAACGGATCAAATGGGAGGACGAAGATGGACGAACGAGACGAACGTGGTACAAAGAAGGCCAACGGATCAAATGGGAGGACGAATATGGACGAACGAGACAAACTTGGTCCAAGGAAGGCCTACGGATCAAATGGGAGGAGGAAGAGGGACGAACGAGACGAACTTCATCCGAAGAAGGCCAACGGATCAAATGGGAGGACGAAGAGGGACGAACGAGACGAACATGGACCAAAGAATGCCAACGGATCAAATGGGAGGACGAAGATGGACGAACGAGACGAACTTGGTCCAAAGAAGGCCTACAGATCAAATGGGAAGACGAAGAGGGACGAACGAGACGAACATGGTACAAAGAAGGCCTACGGATCAAATGGGAGGACGAACGAGACGAACTTGGTCCAAAGAAGCCTAGGGATCAAATGGGAGGACGAAGAGGAACGAACGAGACGAACTTGGTACAAAGAAGGCCAAGGGATCAAATGGGAGGACGAAGAGGGACGAACGAGACGAACTTGGTCCAAAGAAGGCCTTCGGATCAAATGGGAGGACGAAGAGGAACGAACTAGACGAACTTAGTACAAAGAAGGGCAACGGATCAAATGGGAGGACGAAGATGGACGAACGAGACGAAGTTGGTACAAAGAAGGCCAACGGATCAAATGGAAGGACGAAGATGGACGAACGAGACGAAGTTGGTACAAAGAATGCCAACGGATCAAATGGGAGGACGAAGATGGACGAACGAGACGAACTTGGTCCAAATAAAGCCTACGGATCAAATGGGAGGACGAAGAGGGACGAACGAGACGAACTTGGTCCAAAGAATGCCAACGGATCAAATGGGAGGACGAAGATGGACGAACGAGACGAACTTGGTCCAAATAAAGCCTACGGATCAAATGGGAGGACGAAGAGGGACGAACGAGACGAACTTGGTCCAAAGAAGGCCTACGGATCAAAAGGGAGGACGAAGAGGGACGAACGAGACGAACTTGGTACAAAGAAGGCCAACCGATCAAATGGGAGGACGAAAAGGGACGAACGAGACGAGCTTGGTCCAAAGAATGCCAACGGATCAAATGGGAGGACGAAGATGGACGAACGAGACGAACTTGGTACAAAGAAGGCCAACGGATCAAATGGGAGGACGAATATGGACGAACGAGACGAACTTGGTCCAAGGAAGGCCTACGGATCAAATGGGAGAAGGAAGAGGGACGAATGAGACGAACTTCATCCAAAGAAGGCCAACGGATCAAATGGAAGGACGAAGAGGGACGAACGAGACGAACATGGACCAAAGAATGCCAACGGATCAAATGGGAGGACGAAGATGGACGAACGAGACGAACTTGGTCCAAAGAAGGCCTACAGATCAAATGGGAAGACGAAGAGGGACGAACGAGACGAACATGGTACAAAGAAGACCTACGGATCAAATGGGAGGACGAAGATGGACGAACGAGACGAACTTGGTCCAAAGAAGGCCTACGGATCAAATGGGAGGACGAAGATGGACGAACGTGACGAACTTGGACCAAAGAAGGCCTACGGATCAAATGGGAGGACGAAGAGGGACGAACGAGACGAACTTTGTCCAAAGAAGGCCAACGGATCAAATGGGAGGACGAAGACGGACGAACGAGACGAACTTGGTACAAAGAAGGCCAACGGATCAAATGGGAGGACGAAGATGGACGAACGAGACGAACTTGGTCCAAAGAAGGCCTACAGATCGAATGGGAAGACGAAGAGGGACGAACGAGACGAACATGGTACAAAAAAGGCCTACGGATGAAATGGGAGGACGAAGATGGACGAACGAGACGAACTTGGTCCAAAGAAGGCCTACGGATCAAATGGGAGGACGAAGATGGACGAACGAGACGAACTTGGTACAAAGAAGGCCAACGGATCAAATGGGAGGACGAAGATGGACGAACAAGACGAACTTGGACCAAAGAATGCCAACGGATCAAATGGGAGGACGAAGATGGACGAAGGAGACGAACTTGGTCCAAAGAAGGCGTAGGGATCAAATGGGAGGAGGAAGAGGGACGAACGAGACGAACTTGGTACAAAGAAGGCCAAGTGATCAAATGGGAGGACGAAGAGGGACGAACGAGACGAACTTGGTACAAAGAAGGCCTACGGATCAAATGGGAGGACGTAGATGGACGAATCAGACGAACTTGGAACAAAGAAGGCCAACGGATCAAATGGGAGGACGAAGATGGACGAACGAGACGAACTTGGTACAAAGAAGGCCAACGGATCAAATGGGAGGACGAAGATGGACGAACGTGACGAACTTGGTCCAAAGAAGGCCTACGGATCAAATGGGAGGAGGAAGAGGGACGAACGAGACGAACTTGGTACAAAGAAGGCCAAGTTATCAAATGGGAGGACAAAGAGGGACGAACGAGACGAACTTGGTACAAAGAAGGCCTACGGATCAAATGGGAGGACGTAGATGGACGAACCAGACGAACTTGGAACAAACAAGGCCAACGGATGAAATGGGAGGACGAAGATGGACGAACGAGACGAACTTGGTCCAAAGAATGCCAACGGATCAAATGGGAGGACGAAGATGGACGAACGAGACGAACTTGGTACAAAGAAGGCCAACGGATCAAATGGGAGGACGAAGATGGACGAACGAGACGAGTTTGGTCCAAAGAAGGCCTACGGATGAAATGGGAGGACGAAGAGGGACGAACGAGACGAACTTGGTCCAAAGAATGCCAACGGATCAAATGGGAGGACGAAGATGGACGAACGAGATGAACATGGGCCAAAGAATGCCAACGGATCAAATGGGAGGACGAACGAGACGAACTTGGTCCAAAGAAGCCTAGGGATCAAATGGGAGGACGAAGAGGAACGAACGAGACGAACTTGGTACAAAGAAGGCCAACGGATCAAATGGGAGGACGAAGAGGGACGAACGAGACGAACTTGGTCCAAAGAAGGCCTTCGGATCAAATGGGAGGACGAAGAGGAACGAATTAGACGAACTTAGTACAAAGAAGGGCAACGGATCAAATGGGAGGACGAAGATGGACGAACGAGACGAAGTTGGTAAAAAGATGGCCAACGGATCAAATGGAAGGACGAAGATGGACGAACGAGACGAAGTTGGTACAAAGAATGCCAACGGATCAAATGGGAGGACGAAGATGGACGAACGAGACGAACTTGGTCCAAATAAAGCCTACGGATCAAATGGGAGGACGAAGAGGGACGAACGAGACGAACTTGGTCCAAAGAATGCCAACGGATCAAATGGGAGGACGAAGATGGACGAACGAGACGAACTTGGTCCAAATAAAGCCTACGGATCAAATGGGAGGACGAAGAGGGACGAACGAGACGAACTTGGTCCAAAGAAGGCCTACGGATCAAAAGGGAGGACGAAGAGGGACGAACGAGACGAACTTGGTACAAAGAAGGCCAACCGATCAAATGGGAGGACGAAAAGGGACGAACGAGACGAGCTTGGTCGAAAGAAAGCCAACGGATCAAATGGGAGGACGAAGATGGACGAACGAGACGAACTTGGTACAAAGAAGGCCAACGGATCAAATGGGAGGACGAATATGGACGAACGAGACGAACTTGGTCCAAGGAAGGCCTACGGATCAAATGGGAGGAGGAAGAGGGACGAACGAGACGAACTTCATCCAAAGAAGGCCAACGGATCAAATGGAAGGACGAAGAGGGACGAACGAGACGAACATGGACCAAAGAATGCCAACGGATCAAATGGGAGGACGAAGATGGACGAACGAGACGAACTTGGTCCAAAGAAGGCCTACAGATCAAATGGGAAGACGAAGAGGGACGAACGAGACGAACATGGTACAAAGAAGGCCTACGGATCAAATGGGAGGACGAAGATGGACGAACGAGACGAACATGGTCCAAAGAAGGCCTACAGATCGAATGGGAAGACGAAGAGGGACGAACGAGACGAACATGGTACAAAAAAGGCCTACGGATGAAATGGGAGGACGAAGATGGACGAACGAGACGAACTTGGTCCAAAGAAGGCCTACGGATCAAATGGGAGGACGAAGATGGACGAACGAGACGAACTTGGTACAAAGAAGGCCAACGGATCAAATGGGAGGACGAAGATGGACGAACCAGACGAACTTGGACCAAAGAATGCCAACGGATCAAATGGGAGGACGAAGATGGACGAAGGAGACGAACTTGGTCCAAAGAAGGCGTAGGGATCAAATGGGAGGAGGAAGAGGGACGAACGAGACGAACTTGGTACAAAGAAGGCCAAGTGATCAAATGGGAGGACGAAGAGGGACGAACGAGACGAACTTGGTACAAAGAAGGCCTACGGATCAAATGGGAGGACGTAGATGGACGAATCAGACGAACTTGGAACAAAGAAGGCCAACGGATCAAATGGGAGGACGAAGATGGACGAACGAGACGAACTTGGTACAAAGAAGGCCAACGGATCAAATGGGAGGACGAAGATGGACGAACGTGACGAACTTGGTCCAAAGAAGGCCTACGGATCAAATGGGAGGACGAAGAGGGACGAACGAGACGAACTTGGTACAAAGAAGGCCAACGGATCAAATGGGAGGACGAAGAGGGACGAACGAGACGAACTTGGTCCAAAGAAGGCCTACGGATCAAATGGGAGGACGAAGAGGGACGAACGAGACGAACTTGGTACAAAGAAGGCCAACGGATCAAATGGGAGGACGAAGATGGACGAACGTGACGAACTTGGTCCAAATAAGGCCTACGGATCAAATGGGAGGACGAAGAGGGACGAACGAGACGAACTTGGTACAAAGAAGGCCAACTGATCAAATGGGAGGACGAAGAGGGACGAACGAGACGAACTTGGTCCAAAGAAGGCCTACGGATCAAATGGAAGGACGAAGAGGGACGAACGAGACGAACTTGGTACAAAGAAGGCCAACCGATCAAATGGGAGGACGAAAAGGGACGAACGAGACGAGCTTGGTCCACAGAATGCCAACGGATCAAATGGGAGGACGAAGATGGACGAACGAGACGAACTTGGTCCAAAGAAGGCCTAGGGATCAAATGGGAGGACGAAGAGGGACGAACGAGACGAACTTGGTACAAAGAAGGCCAAGGGATCAAATGGGAGGACGAAGATGGACGAACGAGACGAAGTTGGTACAAAGAAGGCCAACGGATCAAATGGGAGGACGAAGATGGACGAACAAGACGAACTTGGTACAAAGAAGGCCAACGGATCAAATGGGAGGACGAAGATGGACGAACGAGACGAGTTTGGTCCAAAGAAGGCCTACGGATGAAATGGGAGGACGAAGAGGGACGAACGAGACGAACTTGGTCCAAAGAATGCCAACGGATCAAATGGGAGGACGAAGATGGACGAACGAGACGAACTTGGTACAAAGAAGGCCAACGGATCAAATGGGAGGACGAAGATGGACGAACGAGATGAACATGGACCAAAGAATGCCAACGGATCAAATGGGAGGACGAACGAGACGAACTTGGTCCAAAGAAGCCTAGGGATCAAATGGGAGGACGAAGAGGGACGAACGAGACGAACTTGGTCCAAAGAATGCCTTCGGATCAAATGGGAGGACGAAGAGGAACGAACTAGACGAACTTAGTACAAAGAAGGGCAACGGATCAAATGGGAGGACGAAGATGGACGAACGAGACGAAGTTGGTACAAAGAAGGCCAACGGATCAAATGGAAGGACGAAGATGGACGAACGAGACGAAGTTGGTACAAAGAAGGCCAACGGATCAAATGGGAGGACGAAGATGGACGAACGAGACGAACTTGGTCCAAAGAATGCCAACGGATCAAATGGGAGGACGAAGATGGACGAACGAGACGAACTTGGTCCAAATAAGGCCTACGGATCAAATGGGAGGACGAAGAGGGACGAACGAGACGAACTTGGTCCAAAGAAGGCCTACGGATCAAAAGGGAGGACGAAGAGGGTCGAACGAGACGAACTTGGTACAAAGAAGGCCAACCGATCAAATGGGAGGACGAAAAGGGACGAACGAGACGAGCTTGGTCCAAAGAATGCCAACGGATCAAATGGGAGGACGAAGATGGACGAACGAGACGAACGTGGTACAAAGAAGGCCAACGGATCAAATGGGAGGACGAATATGGACGAACGAGACAAACTTGGTCCAAGGAAGGCCTACGGATCAAATGGGAGGAGGAAGAGGGACGAACGAGACGAACTTCATCCAAAGAAGGCCAACGGATCAAATGGGAGGACGAAGAGGGACGAACGAGACGAACATGGACCAAAGAATGCCAACGGATCAAATGGGAGGACGAAGATGGACGAACGAGACGAACTTGGTCCAAAGAAGGCCTACAGATCAAATGGGAAGACGAAGAGGGACGAACGAGACGAACATGGTACAAAGAAGGCCTACGGATCAAATGGGAGGACGAAGATGGACGAACGAGACGAACTTGGTCCAAAGAAGGCCTACGGATCAAATGGGAGGACAAAGATGGACGAACGTGACGAACTTGGTACAAAGAAGGCCAACGGATCAAATGGGAGGACGAAGATGGACGAACGAGACGAACTTGGTCCAAAGAAGGCCTACAGATCAAATGGGAAGACGAAGAGGGACGAACGAGACGAACATGGTACAAAAAAGGCCTACGGATCAAATGGGAGGACGAAGATGGACGAACGAGACGAACGTGGTCCAAAGAAGGCCTACGGATCAAATGGGAGGACGAAGATGGACGAACGAGACGAACCTGGACCAAAGAATGCCAACGGATCAAATGGGAGGACGAAGATGGACGAACGAGACGAACTTGGTACAAAGAAGGCCAACGGATCAAATGGGAGGACGAAGATGGACGAACGAGACGAACTTGGCACAAAGAAGGCCTAGGGATCAAATGGGAGGACGAAGAGGGACGAACGAGACGAACTTGGCACAAAGAAGGCCAAGGGATCAAATGGGAGGACGAAGATGGACGAACGAGACGAAGTTGGTACAAAGAAGGCCAACGGATCAAATGGGAGGACGAAGATGGACGAACGAGACGAACTTGGTACAAAGAAGGCCAACGGATCAAATGGGAGGACGAAGATGGACGAACGAGACGAGTTTGGTCCAAAGAAGGCCTACGGATGAAATGGGAGGACGAAGAGGGACGAACGAGACGAACTTGGTCCAAAGAATGCCAACGGATCAAATGGGAGGACGAAGATGGACGAACGAGACGAACTTGGTACAAAGACGGCCAACGGATCAAATGGGAGGACGAAGATGGACGAACGAGATGAACATGGACCAAAGAATGCCAACGGATCGAATGGGAGGACGAACGAGACGAACTTGGTCCAAAGAAGCCTAGGGATCAAATGGGAGGACGAAGAGGGACGAACGAGACGAACTTGGTCCAAAGAAGGCCTTCGGATCAAATGGGAGGACGAAGAGGAACGAACTAGACGAACTTAGTACAAAGAAGGGCAACGGATCAAATGGGAGGACGAAGATGGACGAACGAGACGAAGTTGGTACAAAGAAGGCCAACGGATCAAATGGAAGGACGAAGATAGACGAACGAGACGAAGTTGGTACAAAGAAGGCCAACGGATCAAATGGGAGGACGAAGATGGACGAACGAGACGAACTTGGTCCAAAGAATGCCAACGGATCAAATGGGAGGACGAAGATGGACGAACGAGACGAACTTGGTCCAAATAAGGCCTACGGATCAAATGGGAGGACGAAGAGGGACGAACGAGACGAACTTGGTCCAAAGAAGGCCTACGGATCAAAAGGGAGGACGAAGAGGGACGAACGAGACGAACTTGGTACAAAGAAGGCCAACCGATCAAATGGGAGGACGAAAAGGGACGAACGAGACGAGCTTGGTCCAAAGAATGCCAACGGATCAAATGGGAGGACGAAGATGGACGAACGAGACGAACTTGGTACAAAGAAGGCCAACGGATCAAATGGGAGCACGAATATGGACGAACGAGACAAACTTGGTCCAAGGAAGGCCTACGGATCAAATGGGAGGAGGAAGAGGGACGAACGAGACGAACTTCATCCAAAGAAGGCCAACGGATCAAATGGGAGGACGAAGAGGGACGAACGAGACGAACATGGACCAAAGAATGCCAACGGATCAAATGGGAGGACGAAGATGGACGAACGAGACGAACTTGGTCCAAAGAAGGCCTACGGATCAAATGGGAGGACGAAGATGGACGAACGTGAGGAACTTGGTACAAAGAAGGCCAACGGATCAAATGGGAGGACGAAGATGGACGAACGAGACGAACTTGGTCCAAAGAAGGCCTACAGATCAAATGGGAAGACGAAGAGGGACGAACGAGACGAACATGGTACAAAAAAGGCCAACGGATCAAATGGGAGGACGAAGATGGACGAACGAGACGAACTTGGTCCAAAGAAGGCCTACAGATCAAATGGGAAGACGAAGAGGGACGAACGAGACGAACATGGTACAAAAAAGGCCTACGGATCAAATGGGAGGACGAAGATGGACGAACGAGACGAACGTGGTCCAAAGAAGGCCTACGGATCAAATGGGAGGACGAAGATGGACGAACGAGACGAACCTGGACCAAAGAATGCCAACGGATCAAATGGGAGGACGAAGATGGACGAACGAGACGAACTTGGTACAAAGAAGGCCAACGGATCAAATGGGAGGACGAAGATGGACGAACGTGACGAACTTGGTCCAAAGAAGGCCTACGGATCAAATGGGAGGACGAAGAGGGACGAACGAGACGAACTTGGTACAAAGAAGGCCAACGGATCAAATGGGAGGACGAAGAGGGACGAACGAGACGAACTTGGTCCGAAGAAGGCCTACGGATCAAATGGGAGGACGAAGAGGGACGAACGAGACGAACTTGGTACAAAGAAGGCCAACGGATCAAATGGGAGGACGAAGAGGGACGAACGAGACGAACTTGGTCCGAAGAAGGCCTACGGATCAAATGGGAGGACGAAGAGGGACGAACGAGACGAACTTGGTACAAAGAAGGCCAACGGATCAAATGGGAGGACGAAGAGGGACGAACGAGACGAACTTGGTCCAAAGAAGGCCTACGGATCAAATGGGAGGATGAAGAGGGACGAACGAGACGAACTTGGTACAAAGAAGGCCAACCGATCAAATGGGAGGACGAAAAGGGACGAACGAGACGAGCTTGGTCCAAAGAATGCCAACGGATCAAATGGGAGGACGAAGATGGACGAACGAGACGAACTTGGTCCAAAGAAGGCCTAGGGATCAAATGGGAGGACGAAGAGGGACGAACGAGACGAACTTGGCACAAAGAAGGCCAAGGGATCAAATGGGAGGACGAAGATGGACGAACGAGACGAACTTGGTACAAAGAAGGCCAACAGATCAAATGGGAGGACGAAGATGGACGAACGAGACGAGTTTGGTCCAAAGAAGGCCTACGGATGAAATGGGAGGACGAAGAGGGACGAACGAGACGAACTTGGTCCAAAGAATGCCAACGGATCAAATGGGAGGACGAAGATGGACGAACGAGACGAACTTGGTACAAAGACGGCCAACGGATCAAATGGGAGGACGAAGATGGACGAACGAGATGAACATGGACCAAAGAATGCCAACGGATCAAATGGGAGGACGAACGAGACGAACTTGGTCCAAAGAAGCCTAGGGATCAAATGGGAGGACGAAGAGGGACGAACGAGACGAACTTGGTCCAAAGAAGGCCTTCGGATCAAATGGGAGGACGAAGAGGAACGAACTAGACGAACTTAGTACAAAGAAGGGCAACGGATCAAATGGAAGGACGAAGATGGACGAACGAGACGAAGTTGGTACAAAGAAGGCCAACGGATCAAATGGGAGGACGAAGATGGACGAACGAGACGAACTTGGTCCAAAGAATGCCAACGGATCAAATGGGAGGACGAAGATGGACGAACGAGACGAACTTGGTCCAAATAAGGCCTACGGATCAAATGGGAGGACGAAGAGGGACGAACGAGACGAACTTGGTCCAAAGAAGGCCTACGGATCAAAAGGGAGGACGAAGAGGGACGAACGAGACGAACTTGGTACAAAGAAGGCCAACCGATCAAATGGGAGGACGAAAAGGGACGAACGAGACGAGCTTGGTCCAAAGAATGCCAACGGATCAAATGGGAGGACGAAGATGGACGAACGAGACGAACTTGGTACAAAGAAGGCCAACGGATCAAATGGGAGCACGAATATGGACGAACGAGACAAACTTGGTCCAAGGAAGGCCTACGGATCAAATGGGAGGAGGAAGAGGGACGAACGAGACGAATTTCATCCAAAGAAGGCCAACGGATCAAATGGGAGGACGAAGAGGGACGAACGAGACGAACATGGACCAAAGAATGCCAACGGATCAAATGGGAGGACGAAGATGGACGAACGAGACGAACTTGGTCCAAAGAAGGCCTACGGATCAAATGGGAGGACGAAGATGGACGAACGTGACGAACTTGGTACAAAGAAGGCCAACCGATCAAATGGGAGGACGAAAAGGGACGAACGAGACGAGCTTGGTCCAAAGAATGCCAACGGATCAAATGGGAGGACGAAGATGGACGAACGAGACGAACTTGGTACAAAGAAGGCCAACGGATCAAATGGGAGCACGAATATGGACGAACGAGACAAACTTGGTCCAAGGAAGGCCTACGGATCAAATGGGAGGAGGAAGAGGGACGAACGAGACGAATTTCATCCAAAGAAGGCCAACGGATCAAATGGGAGGACGAAGAGGGACGAACGAGACGAACATGGACCAAAGAATGCCAACGGATCAAATGGGAGGACGAAGATGGACGAACGAGACGAACTTGGTCCAAAGAAGGCCTACGGATCAAATGGGAGGACGAAAAGGGACGAACGAGACGAGCTTGGTCCAAAGAATGCCAACGGATCAAATGGGAGGACGAAGATGGACGAACGAGACGAACTTGGTCCAAAGAAGGCCTAGGGATCAAATGGGAGGACGAAGAGGGACGAACGAGACGAACTTGGCACAAAGAAGGCCAAGGGATCAAATGGGAGGACGAAGATGGACGAACGAGACGAAGTTGGTACAAAGAAGGCCAACGGATCAAATGGGAGGACGAAGATGGACGAACGAGACGAACTTGGTACAAAGAAGGCCAACGGATCAAATGGGAGGACGAAGATGGACGAACGAGACGAGTTTGGTCCAAAGAAGGCCTACGGATGAAATGGGAGGACGAAGAGGGACGAACGAGACGAACTTGGTCCAAAGAATGCCAACGGATCAAATGGGAGGACGAAGATGGACGAACGAGACGAACTTGGTACAAAGAAGGCCAACGGATCAAATGGGAGGACGAAGATGGACGAACGAGATGAACATGGACCAAAGAATGCCAACGGATCAAATGGGAGGACGAACGAGACGAACTTGGTCCAAAGAAGCCTAGGGATCAAATGGGAGGACGAAGAGGGACGAACGAGACGAACTTGGTCCAAAGAAGGCCTTCGGATCAAATGGGAGGACGAAGAGGAACGAACTAGACGAACTTAGTACATAGAAGGGCAACGGATCAAATGGGAGGACGAAGATGGACGAACGAGACGAAGTTGGTACAAAGAAGGCCAACGGATCAAATGGAAGGACGAAGATGGAGGAACGAGACGAAGTTGGTACAAAGAAGGCCAACGGATCAAATGGGAGGACGAAGTTGGACGAACGAGACGAACTTGGTCCAAAGAATGCCAACGGATCAAATGGGAGGACGAAGATGGACGAACGAGACGAACTTGGTACAAAGAAGGCCAACGGATCAAATGGGAAGACGAAGAGGGACGAACGAGACGAACTTGGTCCGAAGAAGGCCTACGGATCAAATGGGAGGACGAAGAGGGACGAACGAGACGAACTTGGTACAAAGAAGGCCAACGGATCAAATGGGAGGACGAAGAGGGACGAACGAGACGAACTTGGTCCAAAGAAGGCCTACGGATCAAATGGGAGGACGAAGAGGGACGAACGAGACGAACTTGGTACAAAGAAGGCCAACCGATCAAATGGGAGGACGAAAAGGGACGAACGAGACGAGCTTGGTCCAAAGAATGCCAACGGATCAAATGGGAGGACGAAGATGGACGAACGAGACGAACTTGGTCCAAAGAAGGCCTAGGGATCAAATGGGAGGACGAAGAGGGACGAACGAGACGAACTTGGCACAAAGAAGGCCAAGGGATCAAATGGGAGGACGAAGATGGACGAACGAGACGAAGTTGGTACAAAGAAGGCCAACGGATCAAATGGGAGGACGAAGATGGACGAACGAGACGAACTTGGTACAAAGAAGGCCAACGGATCAAATGGGAGGACGAAGATGGACGAACGAGACGAGTTTGGTCCAAAGAAGGCCTACGGATGAAATGGGAGGACGAAGAGGGACGAACGAGACGAACTTGGTCCAAAGAATGCCAACGGATCAAATGGGAGGACGAAGATGGACGAACGAGACGAACTTGGTACAAAGACGGCCAACGGATCAAATGGGAGGACGAAGATGGACGAACGAGATGAACATGGACCAAAGAATGCCAACGGATCAAATGGGAGGACGAACGAGACGAACTTGGTCCAAAGAAGCCTAGGGATCAAATGGGAGGACGAAGAGGGACGAACGAGACGAACTTGGTCCAAAGAAGGCCTTCGGATCAAATGGGAGGACGAAGAGGAACGAACTAGACGAACTTAGTACAAAGAAGGGCAACGGATCAAATGGGAGGACGAAGATGGACGAACGAGACGAAGTTGGTACAAAGAAGGCCAACGGATCAAATGGGAGGACGAAGATGGACGAACGAGACGAACTTGGTCCAAAGAATGCCAACGGATCAAATGGGAGGACGAAGATGGACGAACGAGACGAACTTGGTCCAAATAAGGCCTACGGATCAAATGGGAGGACGAAGAGGGACGAACGAGACGAACTTGGTCCAAAGAAGGCCTACGGATCAAAAGGGAGGACGAAGAGGGACGAACGAGACGAACTTGGTACAAAGAAGGCCAACCGATCAAATGGGAGGACGAAAAGGGACGAACGAGACGAGCTTGGTCCAAAGAATGCCAACGGATCAAATGGGAGGACGAAGATGGACGAACGAGACGAACTTGGTACAAAGAAGGCCAACGGATCAAATGGGAGCACGAATATGGACGAACGAGACAAACTTGGTCCAAGGAAGGCCTACGGATCAAATGGGAGGAGGAAGAGGGACGAACGAGACGAACTTCATCCAAAGAAGGCCAACGGATCAAATGGGAGGACGAAGAGGGACGAACGAGACGAACATGGACCAAAGAATGCCAACGGATCAAATGGGAGGACGAAGATGGACGAACGAGACGAACTTGGTCCAAAGAAGGCCTACGGATCAAATGGGAGGACGAAGATGGACGAACGTGACGAACTTGGTACAAAGAAGGCCAACGGATCAAATGGGAGGACGAAGATGGACGAACGAGACGAACTTGGTCCAAAGAAGGCCTACAGATCAAATGGGAAGACGAAGAGGGACGAACGAGACGAACATGGTACAAAAAAGGCCAACGGATCAAATGGGAGGACGAAGATGGACGAACGAGACGAACTTGGTCCAAAGAAGGCCTACAGATCAAATGGGAAGACGAAGAGGGACGAACGAGACGAACATGGTACAAAAAAGGCCTACGGATCAAATGGGAGGACGAAGATGGACGAACGAGACGAACGTGGTCCAAAGAAGGCCTACGGATCAAATGGGAGGACGAAGATGGACGAACGACACGAACCTGGACCAAAGAATGCCAACGGATCAAATGGGAGGACGAAGATGGACGAACGAGACGAACTTGGTACAAAGAAGGCCAACGGATCAAATGGGAGGACGAAGATGGACGAACGTGACGAACTTGGTCCAAAGAAGGCCTACGGATCAAATGGGAGGACGAAGAGGGACGAACGAGACGAACTTGGTACAAAGAAGGCCAACGGATCAAATGGGAGGACGAAGAGGGACGAACGAGACGAACTTGGTCCGAAGAAGGCCTACGGATCAAATGGGAGGACGAAGAGGGACGAACGAGACGAACTTGGTACAAAGAAGGCCAACGGATCAAATGGGAGGACGAAGAGGGACGAACGAGACGAACTTGGTCCGAAGAAGGCCTACGGATCAAATGGGAGGACGAAGAGGGACGAACGAGACGAACTTGGTACAAAGAAGGCCAACGGATCAAATGGGAGGACGAAGAGGGACGAACGAGACGAGCTTGGTCCAAAGAAGGCCTACGGATCAAATGGGAGGATGAAGAGGGACGAACGAGACGAACTTGGTACAAAGAAGGCCAACCGATCAAATGGGAGGACGAAAAGGGACGAACGAGACGAGCTTGGTCCAAAGAATGCCAACGGATCAAGTGGGAGGACGAAGATGGACGAACGAGACGAACTTGGTCCAAAGAAGGCCTAGGGATCAAATGGGAGGACGAAGAGGGACGAACGAGACGAACTTGGCACAAAGAAGGCCAAGGGATCAAATGGGAGGACAAAGATGGACGAACGAGACGAAGTTGGTACAAAGAAGGCCAACGGATCAAATGGGAGGACGAAGATGGACGAACGAGACGAACTTGGTACAAAGAAGGCCAACGGATCAAATGGGAGGACGAAGATGGACGAACGAGACGAGTTTGGTCCAAAGAAGGCCTAGGGATGAAATGGGAGGACGAAGAGGGACGAACGAGACGAACTTGGTCCAAAGAATGCCAACGGATCAAATGGGAGGACGAAGATGGACGAACGAGACGAACTTGGTACAAAGACGGCCAACGGATCAAATGGGAGGACGAAGATGGACGAACGAGATGAACATGGACCAAAGAATGCCAACGGATCAAATGGGAGGACGAACGAGACGAACTTGGTCCAAAGAAGCCTAGGGATCAAATGGGAGGACGAAGAGGGACGAACGAGACGAACTTGGTCCAAAGAAGGCCTTCGGATCAAATGGGAGGACGAAGAGGAACGAACTAGACGAACTTAGTACAAAGAAGGGCAACGGATCGAATGGGAGGACGAAGATGGACGAACGAGACGAAGTTGGTACAAAGAAGGCCAACGGATCAAATGGAAGGACGAAGATGGACGAACGAGACGAAGTTGGTACAAAGAAGGCCAACGGATCAAATGGGAGGACGAAGATGGACGAACGAGACGAACTTGGTCCAAAGAATGCCAACGGATCAAATGGGAGGACGAAGATGGACGAACGAGACGAACTTGGTCCAAATAAGGCCTACGGATCAAATGGGAGGACGAAGAGGGACGAACGAGACGAACTTGGTCCAAAGAAGGCCTACGGATCAAAAGGGAGGACGAAGAGGGACGAACGAGACGAACTTGGTACAAAGAAGGCCAACCGATCAAATGGGAGGACGAAAAGGGACGAACGAGACGAGCTTGGTCCAAAGAATGCCAACGGATCAAATGGGAGGACGAAGATGGACGAACGAGACGAACTTGGTACAAAGAAGGCCAACGGATCAAATGGGAGCACGAATATGGACGAACGAGACAAACTTGGTCCAAGGAAGGCCTACGGATCAAATGGGAGGAGGAAGAGGGACGAACGAGACGAACTTCATCCAAAGAAGGCCAACGGATCAAATGGGAGGACGAAGAGGGACGAACGAGACGAACATGGACCAAAGAATGCCAACGGATCAAATGGGAGGACGAAGATGGACGAACGAGACGAACTTGGTCCAAAGAAGGCCTACGGATCAAATGGGAGGACGAAGATGGACGAACGTGACGAACTTGGTACAAAGAAGGCCAACGGATCAAATGGGAGGACGAAGATGGACGAACGAGACGAACTTGGTCCAAAGAAGGCCTACAGATCAAATGGGAAGACGAAGAGGGACGAACGAGACGAACATGGTACAAAAAAGGCCTACGGATCAAATGGGAGGACGAAGAGGGACGAACGAGACGAACTTGGTCCGAAGAAGGCCTACGGATCAAATGGGAGGACGAAGAGGGACGAACGAGACGAACTTGGTACAAAGAAGGCCAACGGATCAAATGGGAGGACGAAGAGGGACGAACGAGACGAACTTGGTACAAAGAAGGCCAACGGATCAAATGGGAGGACGAAGAGGGACGAACGAGACGAACTTGGTCCAAAGAAGGCCAACGGATCAAATGGGAGGACGAAGAGGGACGAACGAGACGAACATGGACCAAAGAATGCCAACGGATCAAATGGGAGGACGAAGATGGACGAACGAGACGAACTTGGTCCAAAGAAGGCCTACGGATCAAATGGGAGGACGAAGATGGACGAACGAGACGAAGTTGGTACAAAGAAGGCCAACGGATCAAATGGAAGGACGAAGATGGAGGAACGAGACGAAGTTGGTACAAAGAAGGCCAACGGATCAAATGGGAGGACGAAGATGGACGAACGAGACGAACTTGGTACAAAGAAGGCCAACGGATCAAATGGGAGGACGAAGATGGACGAACGAGACGAGTTTGGTCCAAAGAAGGCCTACGGATGAAATGGGAGGACGAAGAGGGACGAACGAGACGAACTTGGTCCAAAGAATGCCAACGGATCAAATGGGAGGACGAAGATGGACGAACGAGACGAACTTGGTACAAAGAAGGCCAACGGATCAAATGGGAGGACGAAGATGGACGAACGAGATGAACATGGACCAAAGAATGCCAACGGATCAAATGGGAGGACGAACGAGACGAACTTGGTCCAAAGAAGCCTAGGGATCAAATGGGAGGACGAAGAGGGACGAACGAGACGAACTTGGTCCAAAGAAGGCCTTCGGATCAAATGGGAGGACGAAGAGGAACGAACTAGACGAACTTAGTACATAGAAGGGCAACGGATCAAATGGGAGGACGAAGATGGACGAACGAGACGAAGTTGGTACAAAGAAGGCCAACGGATCAAATGGAAGGACGAAGATGGAGGAACGAGATGAAGTTGGTACAAAGAAGGCCAACGGATCAAATGGGAGGACGAAGATGGACGAACGAGACGAACTTGGTCCAAAGAATGCCAACGGATCAAATGGGAGGACGAAGATGGACGAACGAGACGAACTTGGTCCAAATAAGGCCTACGGATCAAATGGGAGGACGAAGAGGGACGAACGAGACGAACTTGGTCCAAAGAAGGCCAACGGATCAAATGGGAGGACGAAGAGGGACGAACGAGACGAACTTGGTCCGAAGAAGGCCTACGGATCAAATGGGAGGACGAAGAGGGACGAACGAGACGAACTTGGTACAAAGAAGGCCAACGGATCAAATGGGAGGACGAAGAGGGACGAACGAGACGAACTTGGTCCGAAGAAGGCCTACGGATCAAATGGGAGGACGAAGAGGGACGAACGAGACGAACTTGGTACAAAGAAGGCCAACGGATCAAATGGGAGGACGAAGAGGGACGAACGAGACGAACTTGGTCCAAAGAAGGCCTACGGATCAAATGGGAGGACGAAGAGGGACGAACGAGACGAACTTGGTACAAAGAAGGCCAACCGATCAAATGGGAGGACGAAAAGGGACGAACGAGACGAGCTTGGTCCAAAGAATGCCAACGGATCAAATGGGAGGACGAAGATGGACGAACGAGACGAACTTGGTCCAAAGAAGGCCTAGGGATCAAATGGGAGGACGAAGAGGGACGAACGAGACGAACTTGGCACAAAGAAGGCCAAGGGATCAAATGGGAGGACGAAGATGGACGAACGAGACGAAGTTGGTACAAAGAAGGCCAACGGATCAAATGGGAGGACGAAGATGGACGAACGAGACGAACTTGGTACAAAGAAGGCCAACGGATCAAATGGGAGGACGAAGATGGACGAACGAGACGAGTTTGGTCCAAAGAAGGCCTACGGATGAAATGGGAGGACGAAGAGGGACGAACGAGACGAACTTGGTCCAAAGAATGCCAACGGATCAAATGGGAGGACGAAGATGGACGAACGAGACGAACTTGGTACAAAGACGGCCAACGGATCAAATGGGAGGACGAAGATGGACGAACGAGATGAACATGGACCAAAGAATGCCAACGGATCAAATGGGAGGACGAAGATGGACGAACGAGACGAACTTGGTCCAAAGAAGCCTAGGGATCAAATGGGAGGACGAAGAGGGACGAACGAGACGAACTTGGTCCAAAGAAGGCCTTCGGATCAAATGGGAGGACGAAGAGGAACGAACTAGACGAACTTAGTACAAAGAAGGGCAACGGATCAAATGGGAGGACGAAGATGGACGAACGAGACGAAGTTGGTACAAAGAAGGCCAACGGATCAAATGGGAGGACGAAGATGGACGAACGAGACGAACTTGGTCCAAAGAATGCCAACGGATCAAATGGGAGGACGAAGATGGACGAACGAGCCGAACTTGGTCCAAATAAGGCCTACGGATCAAATGGGAGGACGAAGAGGGACGAACGAGACGAACTTGGTCCAAAGAAGGCCTACGGATCAAAAGGGAGGACGAAGAGGGACGAACGAGACGAACTTGGTACAAAGAAGGCCAACCGATCAAATGGGAGGACGAAAAGGGACGAACGAGACGAGCTTGGTCCAAAGAATGCCAACGGATCAAATGGGAGGACGAAGATGGACGAACGAGACGAACTTGGTACAAAGAAGGCCAACGGATCAAATGGGAGCACGAATATGGACGAACGAGACAAACTTGGTCCAAGGAAGGCCTACGGATCAAATGGGAGGAGGAAGAGGGACGAACGAGACGAACTTCATCCAAAGAAGGCCAACGGATCAAATGGGAGGACGAAGAGGGACGAACGAGACGAACATGGACCAAAGAATGCCAACGGATCAAATGGGAGGACGAAGATGGACGAACGAGACGAACTTGGTCCAAAGAAGGCCTACGGATCAAATGGGAGGACGAAGATGGACGAACGTGACGAACTTGGTACAAAGAAGGCCAACGGATCAAATGGGAGGACGAAGATGGACGAACGAGACGAACTTGGTCCAAAGAAGGCCTACAGATCAAATGGGAAGACGAAGAGGGACGAACGAGACGAACATGGTACAAAAAAGGCCTACGGATCAAATGGGAGGACGAAGAGGGACGAACGAGACGAACTTGGTCCGAAGAAGGCCTACGGATCAAATGGGAGGACGAAGAGGGACGAACGAGACGAACTTGGTACAAAGAAGGCCAACGGATCAAATGGGAGGGCGAAGATGGACGAACGTGACGAACTTGGTCCAAAGAAGGCCTACGGATCAAATGGGAGGACGAAGAGGGACGAACGAGACGAACTTGGTACAAAGAAGGCCAACGGATCAAATGGGAGGACGAAGAGGGACGAACGAGACGAACTTGGTCCAAAGAAGGCCTACGGATCAAATGGGAGGACGAAGAGGGACGAACGAGACGAACTTGGTACAAAGAAGGCCAACCGATCAAATGGGAGGACGAAAAGGGACGAACGAGACGAGCTTGGTCCAAAGAATGCCAACGGATCAAATGGGAGGACGAAGATGGACGAACGAGACGAACTTGGTCCAAAGAAGGCCTAGGGATCAAATGGGAGGACGAAGAGGGACGAACGAGACGAACTTGGCACAAAGAAGGCCAAGGGATCAAATGGGAGGACGAAGATGGACGAACGAGACGAAGTTGGTACAAAGAAGGCCAACGGATCAAATGGGAGGACGAAGATGGACGAACGAGACGAACTTGGTACAAAGAAGGCCAACGGATCAAATGGGAGGACGAAGATGGACGAACGAGACGAGTTTGGTCCAAAGAAGGCCTACGGATGAAATGGGAGGACGAAGAGGGACGAACGAGACGAACTTGGTCCAAAGAATGCCAACGGATCAAATGGGAGGACGAAGATGGACGAACGAGACGAACTTGGTACAAAGAAGGCCAACGGATCAAATGGGAGGACGAAGATGGATGAACGAGATGAACATGGACCAAAGAATGCCAACGGATCAAATGGGAGGACGAACGAGACGAACTTGGTCCAAAGAAGCCTAGGGATCAAATGGGAGGACGAAGAGGGACGAACGAGACGAACTTGGTCCAAAGAAGGCCTTCGGATCAAATGGGAGGACGAAGAGGAACGAACTAGACGAACTTAGTACAAAGAAGGGCAACGGATCAAATGGGAGGACGAAGATGGACGAACGAGACGAAGTTGGTACAAAGAAGGCCAACGGATCAAATGGAAGGACGAAGATGGAGGAACGAGACGAAGTTGGTACAAAGAAGGCCAACGGATCAAATGGGAGGACGAAGATGGACGAACGAGACGAACTTGGTCTAAAGAATGCCAACGGATCAAATGGGAGGACGAAGATGGACGAACGAGACGAACTTGGTCCAAATAAGGCCTACGGATCAAATGGGAGGACGAAGAGGGACGAACGAGACGAACTTGGTCCAAAGAAGGCCAACGGATCAAATGGGAGGACGAAGAGGGACGAACGAGACGAACTTGGTCCGAAGAAGGCCTACGGATCAAATGGGAGGACGAAGAGGGACGAACGAGACGAACTTGGTACAAAGAAGGCCAACGGATCAAAAGGGAGGACGAAGAGGGACGAACGAGACGAACTTGGTCCGAAGAAGGCCTACGGATCAAATGGGAGGACGAAGAGGGACGAACGAGACGAACTTGGTCCAAAGAAGGCCTACGGATCAAATGGGAGGACGAAGAGGGACGAACGAGACGAACTTGGTACAAAGAAGGCCAACCGATCAAATGGGAGGACGAAAAGGGACGAACGAGACGAGCTTGGTCCAAAGAATGCCAACGGATCAAATGGGAGGACGAAGATGGACGAACGAGACGAACTTGGTCCAAAGAAGGCCTAGGGATCAAATGGGAGGACGAAGAGGGACGAACGAGACGAACTTGGCACAAAGAAGGCCAAGGGATCAAATGGGAGGACGAAGATGGACGAACGAGACGAAGTTGGTACAAAGAAGGCCAACGGATCAAATGGGAGGACGAAGATGGACGAACGAGACGAACTTGGTACAAAGAAGGCCAACGGATCAAATGGGAGGACGAAGATGGACGAACGAGACGAGTTTGGTCCAAAGAAGGCCTACGGATGAAATGGGAGGACGAAGAGGGACGAACGAGACGAACTTGGTCCAAAGAATGCCAACGGATCAAATGGGAGGACGAAGATGGACGAACGAGACGAACTTGGTACAAAGACGGCCAACGGATCAAATGGGAGGACGAAGATGGACGAATGAGATGAACATGGACCAAAGAATGCCAACGGATCAAATGGGAGGACGAACGAGACGAACTTGGTCCGAAGAAGCCTAGGGATCAAATGGGAGGACGAAGAGGGACGAACGAGACGAACTTGGTCCAAAGAAGGCCTTCGGATCAAATGGGAGGACGAAGAGGAACGAACTAGACGAACTTAGTACAAAGAAGGGCAACGGATCAAATGGGAGGACGAAGATGGACGAACGAGACGAAGTTGGTACAAAGAAGGCCAACGGATCAAATGGAAGGACGAAGATGGACGAACGAGACGAAGTTGGTACAAAGAAGGCCAACGGATCAAATGGGAGGACGAAGATGGACGAACGAGACGAACTTGGTCCAAAGAATGCCAACGGATCAAATGGGAGGACGAAGAGGGACGAACGAGACGAACTTGGTCCAAAGAAGGCCTACGGATCAAAAGGGAGGACGAAGAGGGACGAACGAGACGAACTTGGTACAAAGAAGGCCAACCGATCAAATGGGAGGACGAAAAGGGACGAACGAGACGAGCTTGGTCCAAAGAATGCCAACGGATCAAATGGGAGGACGAAGATGGACGAACGAGACGAACTTTGTACAAAGAAGGCCAACGGATCAAATGGGAGCACGAATATGGACGAACGAGACAAACTTGGTCCAAGGAAGGCCTACGGATCAAATGGGAGGAGGAAGAGGGACGAACGAGACGAACTTCATCCAAAGAAGGCCAACGGATCAAATGGGAGGACGAAGAGGGACGAACGAGACGAACATGGACCAAAGAATGCCAACGGATCAAATGGGAGGACGAAGATGGACGAACGAGACGAACTTGGTCCAAAGAAGGCCTACGGATCAAATGGGAGGACGAAGATGGACGAACGTGACGAACTTGGTACAAAGAAGGCCAACGGATCAAATGGGAGGACGAAGATGGACGAACGAGACGAACTTGGTCCAAAGAAGGCCTACAGATCAAATGGGAAGACGAAGAGGGACGAACGAGACGAACATGGTACAAAAAAGGCCTACGGATCAAATGGGAGGACGAAGAGGGACGAACGAGACGAACTTGGTCCGAAGAAGGCCTACGGATCAAATGGGAGGACGAAGAGGGACGAACGAGACGAACTTGGTACAAAGAAGGCCAACGGATCAAATGGGAGGGCGAAGATGGACGAACGTGACGAACTTGGTCCAAAGAAGGCCTACGGATCAAATGGGAGGACGAAGAGGGACGAACGAGACGAACTTGGTACAAAGAAGGCCAACGGATCAAATGGGAGGACGAAGAGGGACGAACGAGACGAACTTGGTCCAAAGAAGGCCTACGGATCAAATGGGAGGACGAAGAGGGACGAACGAGACGAACTTGGTACAAAGAAGGCCAACCGATCAAATGGGAGGACGAAAAGGGACGAACGAGACGAGCTTGGTCCAAAGAATGCCAACGGATCAAATGGGAGGACGAAGATGGACGAACGAGACGAACTTGGTCCAAAGAAGGCCTAGGGATCAAATGGGAGGACGAAGAGGGACGAACGAGACGAACTTGGCACAAAGAAGGCCAAGGGATCAAATGGGAGGACGAAGATGGACGAACGAGACGAAGTTGGTACAAAGAAGGCCAACGGATCAAATGGGAGGACGAAGATGGACGAACGAGACGAACTTGGTACAAAGAAGGCCAACGGATCAAATGGGAGGACGAAGATGGACGAACGAGACGAGTTTGGTCCAAAGAAGGCCTACGGATGAAATGGGAGGACGAAGAGGGACGAACGAGACGAACTTGGTCCAAAGAATGCCAACGGATCAAATGGGAGGACGAAGATGGACGAACGAGACGAACTTGGTACAAAGAAGGCCAACGGATCAAATGGGAGGACGAAGATGGACGAACGAGATGAACATGGACCAAAGAATGCCAACGGATCAAATGGGAGGACGAACGAGACGAACTTGGTCCAAAGAAGCCTAGGGATCAAATGGGAGGACGAAGAGGGACGAACGAGACGAACTTGGTCCAAAGAAGGCCTTCGGATCAAATGGGAGGACGAAGAGGAACGAACTAGACGAACTTAGTACAAAGAAGGGCAACGGATCAAATGGGAGGACGAAGATGGACGAACGAGACGAAGTTGGTACAAAGAAGGCCAACGGATCAAATGGAAGGACGAAGATGGAGGAACAAGACGAAGTTGGTACAAAGAAGGCCAACGGATCAAATGGGAGGACGAAGATGGACGAACGAGACGAACTTGGTCCAAAGAATGCCAACGGATCAAATGGGAGGACGAAGATGGACGAACGAGACGAACTTGGTCCAAATAAGGCCTACGGATCAAATGGGAGGACGAAGAGGGACGAACGAGACGAACTTGGTCCAAAGAAGGCCTACGGATCAAAAGGGAGGACGAAGAGGGACGAACGAGACGAACTTGGTACAAAGAAGGCCAACCGATCAAATGGGAGGACGAAAAGGGACGAACGAGACGAGCTTGGTCCAAAGAATGCCAACGGATCAAATGGGAGGACGAAGATGGACGAACGAGACGAACTTGGTACAAAGAAGGCCAACGGATCAAATGGGAGGACGAATATGGACGAACGAGACAAACTTGGTCCAAGGAAGGCCTACGGATCAAATGGGAGGAGGAAGAGGGACGAACGAGACGAACTTCATCCAAAGAAGGCCAACAGATCAAATGGGAGGACGAAGAGGGACGAACGAGACGAACATGGACCAAAGAATGCCAACGGATCAAATGGGAGGACGAAGATGGACGAACGAGACGAACTTGGTCCAAAGAAGGCCTACGGATCAAATGGGAGGACGAAGATGGACGAACGTGACGAACTTGGTACAAAGAAGGCCAACGGATCAAATGGGAGGACGAAGATGGACGAACGAGACGAACTTGGTCCAAAGAAGGCCTACAGATCAAATGGGAAGACGAAGAGGGACGAACGAGACGAACATGGTACAAAAAAGGCCTACGGATCAAATGAGAGGACGAAGATGGACGAACGAGACGAACTTGGTCCAAAGAAGGCCTACGGATCAAATGGGAGGACGAAGATGGACGAACGAGACGAACTTGGTACAAAGAAGGCCAACGGATCAAATGGGAGGACGAAGATGGACGAACAAGACGAACCTGGACCAAAGAATGCCAACGGATCAAATGGGAGGACGAAGATGGACGAACGAGACGAACTGGGTCCAAAGAAGGCGTAGGGATCAAATGGGAGGAGGAAGAGGGACGAACGAGACGAACTTGGTACAAAGAAGGCCAAGTGATCAAATGGGAGGACGAAGAGGGACGAACGAGACGAACTTGGTACAAAGAAGGCCTACGGATCAAATGGGAGGACGTAGATGGACGAACCAGACGAACTTGGAACAAAGAAGGCCAACGGATCAAATGGGAGGACGAAGATGGACGAACGAGACGAACTTGGTACAAAGAAGGCCAACGGATCAAATGGGAGGACGAAGATGGACGAACGTGACGAACTTGGTCCAAAGAAGGCCTACGGATCAAATGGGAGGACGAAGAGGGACGAATGAGACGAACTTGGTACAAAGAAGGCCAACGGATCAAATGGGAGGACGAAGAGGGACGAACGAGACGAACTTGGTCCGAAGAAGGCCTACGGATCAAATGGGAGGACGAAGAGGGACGAACGAGACGAACTTGGTACAAAGAAGGCCAACCGATCAAATGGGAGGACGAAAAGGGACGAACGAGACGAGCTTGGTCCAAAGAATGCCAACGGATCAAATGGGAGGACGAAGATGGACGAACGAGACGAACTTGGTCCAAAGAAGGCCTAGGGATAAAATGGGAGGACGAAGAGGGACGAACGAGACGAACTTGGTACAAAGAAGGCCAAGGGATCAAATGGGAGGACGAAGATGGACGAACAAGACGAAGTTGGTACAAAGAAGGCCAACGGATCAAATGGGAGGACGAAGATGGACGAACGAGACGAACTTGGTACAAAGAAGGCCAACGGATCAAATGGGAGGACGAAGATGGACGAACGAGACGAGTTTGGTCCAAAGAAGGCCTACGGATGAAATGGGAGGACGAAGAGGGACGAACGAGACGAACTTGGTCCAAATAATGCCATCGGATCAAATGGGAGGACGAAGATGGACGAACAAGACGAACCTGGACCAAAGAATGCCAACGGATCAAATGGGAGGACGAAGATGGACAAACGAGACGAACTTGGTCCAAAGAAGGCGTAGGGATCAAATGGGAGGAGGAAGAGGGACGAACGAGACGAACTTGGTACAAAGAAGGCCAAGTGATTAAATGGGAGGACGAAGAGGGACGAACGAGACGAACTTGTTACAAAGAAGGCCTACGGATCAAATGGGACGACGTAGATGGACGAACCAGACGAACTTGGAACAAAGAAGGCCAACGGATCAAATGGGAGGACGAAGATGGACGAACGAGACGAACTTGGTACAAAGAAGGCCAACGGATCAAATGGGAGGACGAAGATGGACGAACGTGACGAACTTGGTCCAAAGAAGGCCTACGGATCAAATGGGAGGACGAAGAGGGACGAACGAGACGAACTTGGTACAAAGAAGGCCAACGGATCAAATGGGAGGACGAAGAGGGACGAACGAGACGAACTTGGTCCGAAGAAGGCCTACGGATCAAATGGGAGGACGAAGAGGGACGAACGAGACGAACTTGGTACAAAGAAGGCCAACCGATCAAATGGGAGGACGAAAAGGGACGAACGAGACGAGCTTGGTACAAAGAATGCCAACGGATCAAATGGGAGGACGAAGATGGACGAACGAGACGAACTTGGTCCAAAGAAGGCCTAGGGATCAAATGGGAGGACGAAGACGGACGAACGAGACGAAGTTGGTACAAAGAAGGCCAACGGATCAAATGGGAGGACGAAGATGGACGAACGAGACGAACTTGGTACAAAGAAGGCCAACGGATCAAATGGGAGGACGAAGATGGACGAACGAGACGAGTTTGGTCCAAAGAAGGCCTACGGATGAAATGGGAGGACGAAGAGGGACGAACGAGACGAACTTGGTCCAAAGAATGCCAACGGATCAAATGGGAGGACGAAGATGGACGAACGAGACGAACTTGGTACAAAGAAGGCCAACGGATCAAATGGGAGGACGAAGATGGACGAACGAGACGAACTTGGTCCAAAGAAGGCGTAGGGATCAAATGGGAGGAGGAAGAGGGACGAACGAGACGAACTTGGTACAAAGAAGGCCAAGTGATCAAATGGGAGGACGAAGAGGGACGAACGTGACGAACTTGGTACAAAGAAGGCCAACGGATCAAATGGGAGGACGAAGATGGACGAACGAGACGAACTTGGTACAAAGAAGGCCAACGGATCAAATGGGAGGACGAAGATGGACGAACGAGACGAGTTTGGTCCAAAGAAGGCCTACGGATGAAATGGGAGGACGAAGAGGGACGAACGAGACGAACTTGGTCCAAATAATGCCAACGGATCAAATGGGAGGACGAAGATGGACGAACAAGACGAACCTGGACCAAAGAATGCCAACGGATCAAATGGGAGGACGAAGATGGACGAACGAGACGAACTTGGTCCAAAGAAGGCGTAGGGATCAAATGGGAGGAGGAAGAGGGACGAACGAGACGAACTTGGTACAAAGAAGGCCAAGTGATCAAATGGGAGGACGAAGAGGGACGAACGAGACGAACTTGTTACAAAGAAGGCCTACGGATCAAATGGGAGGACGTAGATGGACGAACCAGACGAACTTGGAACAAAGAAGGCCAACGGATCAAATGGGAGGACGAAGATGGACGAACGTGACGAACTTGGTACAAAGAAGGCCAACGGATCAAATGGGAGGACGAAGATGGACGAACGTGACGAACTTGGTCCAAAGAAGGCCTACGGATCAAATGGGAGGACGAAGAGGGACGAACGAGACGAACTTGGTACAAAGAAGGCCAACGGATCAAATGGGAGGACGAAGACGGACGAACGAGACGAACTTGGTCCGAAGAAGGCCTACGGATCAAATGGGAGGACGAAGAGGGACGAACGAGACGAACTTGGTACAAAGAAGGCCAACCGATCAAATGGGAGGACGAAAAGGGACGAACGAGACGAGCTTGGTACAAAGAATGCCAACGGATCAAATGGGAGGACGAAGATGGACGAACGAGACGAACTTGGTCCAAAGAAGGCCTAGGGATCAAATGGGAGGACGAAGAGGGACGAACGAGACGAACTTGGTACAAAGAAGGCCAAGGGATCAAATGGGAGGACGAAGACGGACGAACGAGAAGAAGTTGGTACAAAGAAGGCCAACGGATCAAATGGGAGGACGAAGATGGACGAACGAGACGAACTTGGTACAAAGAAGGCCAACGGATCAAATGGGAGGACGAAGATGGACGAACGAGACGAATTTGGTCCAAAGAAGGCCTACGGATGAAATGGGAGGACGAAGAGGGACGAACGAGACGAACTTGGTCCAAAGAATGCCAACGGATCAAATGGGAGGACGAAGATGGACGAACGAGATGAACATGGACCAAAGAATGCCAACGGATCAAATGGGAGGATGAACGAGACGAACTTGGTCCAAAGAAGCCTAGGGATCAAATGGGAGGACGAAGAGGGACGAACGAGACGAACTTGGTCCAAAGAAGGCCTTCGGATCAAATGGGAGGACGAAGAGGAACGAACTAGACGAACTTAGTACAAAGAAGGGCAACGGATCAAATGGGAGGACGAAGATGGACGAACGAGACGAAGTTGGTACAAAGAAGGCCAACGGATCAAATGGAAGGACGAAGATGGACGAACGAGACGAAGTTGGTACAAAGAAGGCCAACGGATCAAATGGGAGGACGAAGATGGACGAACGAGACGAACTTGGTCAAAAGAATGCCAACGGATCAAATGGGAGGACGAAGATGGACGAACGAGACGAACTTGGTCCAAATAAGGCCTACGGATCAAATGGGAGGACGAAGAGGGGACGAACGAGACGAACTTGGTCCAAAGAAGGCCTACGGATCAAAAGGGAGGACGAAGAGGGACGAACGAGACGAACTTGGTACAAAGAAGGCCAACCGATCAAATGGGAGGACGAAAAGGGACGAACGAGACGAGCTTGGTCCAAAGAATGCCAACGGATCAAATGGGAGGACGAAGATGGACGAACGAGACGAACTTGGTACAAAGAAGGCCAACGGATCAAATGGGAGGACGAATATGGACGAACGAGACGAACTTGGTCCAAGGAAGGCCTACGGATCAAATGGGAGGAGGAAGAGGGACGAACGAGACGAACTTCATCCAAAGAAGGCCAACGGATCAAATGGGAGGACGAAGAGGGACGAACGAGACGAACATGGACCAAAGAATGCCAACGGATCAAATGGGAGGACCAAGATGGACGAACGAGACGAACTTGGTCCAAAGAAGGCCTACAGATCAAATGGGAAGACGAAGAGGGACGAACGAGACGAACATGGTACAAAGAAGGCCTACGGATCAAATGGGAGGACGAAGATGGACGAACGAGACGAACTTGGTACAAAGAAGGCCAACGGATCAAATGGGAGGACGAAGATGGACGAACGAGACGAGTTTGGTCCAAAGAAGGCCTACGGATGAAATGGGAGGACGAAGAGGGACGAACGAGACGAACTTGGTCCAAATAATGCCAACGGATCAAATGGGAGGACGAAGATGGACGAACAAGACGAACCTGGACCAAAGAATGCCAACGGATCAAATGGGAGGACGAAGATGGACGAACGAGACGAACTTGGTCCAAAGAAGGCGTAGGGATCAAATGGGAGGAGGAAGAGGGGACGAACGAGACGAACTTGGTACAAAGAAGGCCAAGTGATCAAATGGGAGGACGAAGAGGGACGAACGAGACGAACTTGTTACAAAGAAGGCCTACGGATCAAATGGGAGGACGTAGATGGACGAACCAGACGAACTTGGAACAAAGAAGGCCAACGGATCAAATGGGAGGACGAAGATGGGACGAACGAGACGAACTTGGTACAAAGAAGGCCAACGGATCAAATGGGAGGACGAATATGGACGAACGAGACGAACTTGGTCCAAGGAAGGCCTACGGATCAAATGGGAGGAGGAAGAGGGACGAACGAGACGAACTTCATCCAAAGAAGGCCAACGGATCAAATGGGAGGACGAAGAGGGACGAACGAGACGAACATGGACCAAAGAATGCCAACGGATCAAATGGGAGGACGAAGATGGACGAACGTGACGAACTTGGTCCAAAGAAGGCCTACGGATCAAATGGGAGGACGAAGAGGGACGAACGAGACGAAGTTGGTACAAAGAAGGCCAACGGATCAAATGGGAGGACGAAGAGGGACGAACGAGACGAACTTGGTCCGAAGAAGGCCTACGGATCAAATGGGAGGACGAAGAGGGACGAACGAGACGAACTTGGTACAAAGAAGGCCAACCGATCAAATGGGAGGACGAAAAGGGACGAACGAGACGAGCTTGGTACAAAGAATGCCAACGGATCAAATGGGAGGACGAAGAGGGACGAACGAGACGAACTTGGTCCAAAGAAGGCGTAGGGATCAAATGGGAGGACGAAGACGGACGAACGAGACGAAGTTGGTACAAAGAAGGCCAACGGATCAAATGGGAGGACGAAGATGGACGAACGAGACGAACTTGGTACAAAGAAGGCCAACGGATCAAATGGGAGGACGAAGATGGACGAACGAGACGAGTTTGGTCCAAAGAAGGCCTACGGATGAAATGGGAGGACGAAGAGGGACGAACGAGACGAACTTGGTCCAAAGAATGCCAACGGATCAAATGGGAGGACGAAGATGGACGAACGAGACGAACTTGGTACAAAGAAGGCCAACGGATCAAATGGGAGGACGAAGATGGACGAACGAGACGAACTTGGTCCAAAGAAGGCGTAGGGATCAAATGGGAGGAGGAAGAGGGACGAACGAGACGAACTTGGTACAAAGAAGGCCAAGTGATCAAATGGGAGGACGAAGAGGGACGAACGTGACGAACTTGGTACAAAGAAGGCCAACGGATCAAATGGGAGGACGAAGATGGACGAACGAGACGAACTTGGTACAAAGAAGGCCAACGGATCAAATGGGAGGACGAAGATGGACGAACGAGACGAGTTTGGTCCAAAGAAGGCCTACGGATGAAATGGGAGGACGAAGAGGGACGAACGAGACGAACTTGGTCCAAATAATGCCAACGGATCAAATGGGAGGACGAAGATGGACGAACAAGACGAACCTGGACCAAAGAATGCCAACGGATCAAATGGGAGGACGAAGATGGACGAACAAGACGAACTTGGTCCAAAGAAGGCGTAGGGATCAAATGGGAGGAGGAAGAGGGACGAACGAGACGAACTTGGTACAAAGAAGGCCAAGTGATCAAATGGGAGGACGAAGAGGGACGAACGAGACGAACTTGTTACAAAGAAGGCCTACGGATCAAATGGGAGGACGTAGATGGACGAACCAGACGAACTTGGAACAAAGAAGGCCAACGGATCAAATGGGAGGACGAAGATGGACGAACGTGACGAACTTGGTACAAAGAAGGCCAACGGATCAAATGGGAGGACGAAGATGGACGAACGTGACGAACTTGGTCCAAAGAAGGCCTACGGATCAAATGGGAGGACGAAGAGGGACGAACGAGACGAACTTGGTACAAAGAAGGCCAACGGATCAAATGGGAGGACGAAGAGGGACGAACGAGACGAACTTGGTCCGAAGAAGGCCTACGGATCAAATGGGAGGACGAGGAGGGACGAACGAGACGAACTTGGTACAAAGAAGGCCAACCGATCAAATGGGAGGTCGAAAAGGGACGAACGAGACGAGCTTGGTACAAAGAATGCCAACGGATCAAATGGGAGGACGAAGATGGACGAACGAGACGAACTTGGTCCAAAGAAGGCCTAGGGATCAAATGGGAGGACGAAGAGGGACGAACGAGACGAACTTGGTACAAAGAAGGCCAAGGGATCAAATGGGAGGACGAAGACGGACGAACGAGACGAACTTGGTACAAAGAAGGCCAACGGATCAAATGGGAGGACGAAGATGGACGAACGAGACGAACTTGGTACAAAGAAGGCCAACGGATCAAATGGGAGGACGAAGATGGACGAACGAGACGAGTTTGGTCCAAAGAAGGCCTACGGATGAAATGGGAGGACGAAGAGGGACGAACGAGACGAACTTGGTCCAAAGAATGCCAACGGATCAAATGGGAGGACGAAGATGGACGAACGAGACGAACTTGGTACAAAGAAGGCCAACGGATCAAATGGGAGGACGAAGATGGACGAACGAGATGAACATGGACCAAAGAATGCCAACGGATCAAATGGGAGGATGAACGAGACGAACTTGGTCCAAAGAAGCCTAGGGATCAAATGGGAGGACGAAGAGGGACGAACGAGACGAACTTGGTCCAAAGAAGGCCTTCGGATCAAATGGGAGGACGAAGAGGAACGAACTAGACGAACTTAGTACAAAGAAGGGCAACGGATCAAATGGGAGGACGAAGATGGACGAACGAGACGAAGTTGGTACAAAGAAGGCCAACGGATCAAATGGAAGGACGAAGATGGACGAACGAGACGAAGTTGGTACAAAGAAGGCCAACGGATCAAATGGGAGGACGAAGATGGATGAACGAGACGAACTTGGTCAAAAGAATGCCAACGGATCAAATGGGAGGACGAAGATGGACGAACGAGACGAACTTGGTCCAAATAAGGCCTACGGATCAAATGGGAGGACGAAGAGGGACGAACGAGACGAACTTGGTCCAAAGAAGGCCTACGGATCAAAAGGGAGGACGAAGAGGGACGAACGAGACTAACTTGGTACAAAGAAGGCCAACCGATCAAATGGGAGGACGAAAAGGGACGAACGAGACGAGCTTGGTCCAAAGAATGCCAACGGATCAAATGGGAGGACGAAGATGGACGAACGAGACGAACTTGGTACAAAGAAGGCCAACGGATCAAATGGGAGGACGAATATGGACGAACGAGACGAACTTGGTCCAAGGAAGGCCTACGGATCAAATGGGAGGAGGAAGAGGGACGAACGAGACGAACTTCATCCAAAGAAGGCCAACGGATCAAATGGGAGGACGAAGAGGGACGAACGAGACGAACATGGACCAAAGAATGCCAACGGATCAAATGGGAGGACGAAGATGGACGAACGAGACGAACTTGGTCCAAAGAAGGCCTACAGATCAAATGGGAAGACGAAGAGGGACGAACGAGACGAACATGGTACAAAGAAGGCCTACGGATCAAATGGGAGGACGAAGATGGACGAACGAGACGAACTTGGTACAAAGAAGGCCAACGGATCAAATGGGAGGACGAAGATGGACGAACGAGACGAGTTTGGTCCAAAGAAGGCCTACGGATGAAATGGGAGGACGAAGAGGGACGAACGAGACGAACTTGGTCCAAATAATGCCAACGGATCAAATGGGAGGACGAAGATGGACGAACAAGACGAACCTGGACCAAAGAATGCCAACGGATCAAATGGGAGGACGAAGATGGACGAACGAGACGAACTTGGTCCAAAGAAGGCGTAGGGATCAAATGGGAGGAGGAAGAGGGACGAACGAGGCGAACTTGGTACAAAGAAGGCCAAGTGATCAAATGGGAGGACGAAGAGGGACGAACGAGACGAACTTGTTACAAAGAAGGCCTACGGATCAAATGGGAGGACGTAGATGGACGAACCAGACGAACTTGGAACAAAGAAGGCCAACGGATCAAATGGGAGGACGAAGATGGACGAACGAGACGAACTTGGTACAAAGAAGGCCAACGGATCAAATGGGAGGACGAATATGGACGAACGAGACGAACTTGGTCCAAGGAAGGCCTACGGATCAAATGGGAGGAGGAAGAGGGACGAACGAGACGAACTTCATCCGAAGAAGGCCAACGGATCAAATGGGAGGACGAAGAGGGACGAACGAGACGAACATGGACCAAAGAATGCCAACGGATCAAATGGGAGGACGAAGATGGACGAACGTGACGAACTTGGTCCAAAGAAGGCCTACGGATCAAATGGGAGGACGAAGAGGGACGAACGAGACGAAGTTGGTACAAAGAAGGCCAACGGATCAAATGGGAGGACGAAGAGGGACGAACGAGACGAACTTGGTCCGAAGAAGGCCTACGGATCAAATGGGAGGACGAAGAGGGACGAACGAGACGAACTTGGTACAAAGAAGGCCAACCGATCAAATGGGAGGACGAAAAGGGACGAACGAGACGAGCTTGGTACAAAGAATGCCAACGGATCAAATGGGAGGACGAAGATGGACGAACGAGACGAACTTGGTCCAAAGAAGGCCTAGGGATCAAATGGGAGGACGAAGACGGACGAACGAGACGAAGTTGGTACAAAGAAGGCCAACGGATCAAATGGGAGGACGAAGATGGACGAACGAGACGAACTTGGTACAAAGAAGGCCAACGGATCAAATGGGAGGACGAAGATGGACGAACGAGACGAGTTTGGTCCAAAGAAGGCCTACGGATGAAATGGGAGGACGAAGAGGGACGAACGAGACGAACTTGGTCCAAAGAATGCCAACGGATCAAATGGGAGGACGAAGATGGACGAACGAGACGAACTTGGTACAAAGAAGGCCAACGGATCAAATGGGAGGACGAAGATGGACGAACGAGACGAACTTGGTCCAAAGAAGGCGTAGGGATCAAATGGGAGGAGGAAGAGGGACGAACGAGACGAACTTGGTACAAAGAAGGCCAAGTGATCAAATGGGAGGACGAAGAGGGACGAACGTGACGAACTTGGTACAAAGAAGGCCAACGGATCAAATGGGAGGACGAAGATGGACGAACGAGACGAACTTGGTACAAAGAAGGCCAACGGATCAAATGGGAGGACGAAGATGGACGAACGAGACGAGTTTGGTCCAAAGAAGGCCTACGGATGAAATGGGAGGACGAAGAGGGACGAACGAGACGAACTTGGTCCAAATAATGCCAACGGATCAAATGGGAGGACGAAGATGGACGAACAAGACGAACCTGGACCAAAGAATGCCAACGGATCAAATGGGAGGACGAAGATGGACGAACAAGACGAACTTGGTCCAAAGAAGGCGTAGGGATCAAATGGGAGGAGGAAGAGGGGACGAACGAGACGAACTTGGTACAAAGAAGGCCAAGTGATCAAATGGGAGGACGAAGAGGGACGAACGAGACGAACTTGTTACAAAGAAGGCCTACGGATCAAATGGGAGGACGTAGATGGACGAACCAGACGAACTTGGAACAAAGAAGGCCAACGGATCAAATGGGAGGACGAAGATGGACGAACGTGACGAACTTGGTACAAAGAAGGCCAACGGATCAAATGGGAGGACGAAGATGGACGAACGTGACGAACTTGGTCCAAAGAAGGCCTACGGATCAAATGGGAGGACGAAGAGGGACGAACGAGACGAACTTGGTACAAAGAAGGCCAACGGATCAAATGGGAGGACGAAGAGGGACGAACGAGACGAACTTGGTCCGAAGGAGGCCTACGGATCAAATGGGAGGACGAGGAGGGACGAACGAGACGAACTTGGTACAAAGAAGGCCAACCGATCAAATGGGAGGTCGAAAAGGGACGAACGAGACGAGCTTGGTACAAAGAATGCCAACGGATCAAATGGGAGGACGAAGATGGACGAACGAGACGAACTTGGTCCAAAGAAGGCCTAGGGATCAAATGGGAGGACGAAGAGGGACGAACGAGACGAACTTGGTACAAAGAAGGCCAAGGGATCAAATGGGAGGACGAAGACGGACGAACGAGACGAAGTTGGTACAAAGAAGGCCAACGGATCAAATGGGAGGACGAAGATGGACGAACGAGACGAACTTGGTCCAAATAATGCCAACGGATCAAATGGGAGGACGAAGATGGACGAACAAGACGAACCTGGACCAAAGAATGCCAACGGATCAAATGGGAGGACGAAGATGGACGAACGAGACGAACTTGGTCCAAAGAAGGCGTAGGGATCAAATGGGAGGAGGAAGAGGGACGAACGAGACGAACTTGGTACAAAGAAGGCCAAGTGATCAAATGGGAGGACGAAGAGGGACGAACGAGACGAACTTGTTACAAAGAAGGCCTACGGATCAAATGGGAGGACGTAGATGGACGAACCAGACGAACTTGGAACAAAGAAGGCCAACGGATCAAATGGGAGGACGAAGATGGACGAACGAGACGAACTTGGTACAAAGAAGGCCAACGGATCAAATGGGAGGACGAATATGGACGAACGAGACGAACTTGGTCCAAGGAAGGCCTACGGATCAAATGGGAGGAGGAAGAGGGACGAACGAGACGAACTTCATCCGAAGAAGGCCAACGGATCAAATGGGAGGACGAAGAGGGACGAACGAGACGAACATGGACCAAAGAATGCCAACGGATCAAATGGGAGGACGAAGATGGACGAACGTGACGAACTTGGTCCAAAGAAGGCCTACGGATCAAATGGGAGGACGAAGAGGGACGAACGAGACGAAGTTGGTACAAAGAAGGCCAACGGATCAAATGGGAGGACGAAGAGGGACGAACGAGACGAACTTGGTCCGAAGAAGGCCTACGGATCAAATGGGAGGACGAAGAGGGACGAACGAGACGAACTTGGTACAAAGAAGGCCAACCGATCAAATGGGAGGACGAAAAGGGACGAACGAGACGAGCTTGGTACAAAGAATGCCAACGGATCAAATGGGAGGACGAAGATGGACGAACGAGACGAACTTGGTCCAAAGAAGGCCTAGGGATCAAATGGGAGGACGAAGACGGACGAACGAGACGAAGTTGGTACAAAGAAGGCCAACGGATCAAATGGGAGGACGAAGATGGACGAACGAGACGAACTTGGTACAAAGAAGGCCAACGGATCAAATGGGAGGACGAAGATGGACGAACGAGACGAGTTTGGTCCAAAGAAGGCCTACGGATGAAATGGGAGGACGAAGAGGGACGAACGAGACGAACTTGGTCCAAAGAATGCCAACGGATCAAATGGGAGGACGAAGATGGACGAACGAGACGAACTTGGTACAAAGAAGGCCAACGGATCAAATGGGAGGACGAAGATGGACGAACGAGACGAACTTGGTCCAAAGAAGGCGTAGGGATCAAATGGGAGGAGGAAGAGGGACGAACGAGACGAACTTGGTACAAAGAAGGCCAAGTGATCAAATGGGAGGACGAAGAGGGACGAACGTGACGAACTTGGTACAAAGAAGGCCAACGGATCAAATGGGAGGACGAAGATGGACGAACGAGACGAACTTGGTACAAAGAAGGCCAACGGATCAAATGGGAGGACGAAGATGGACGAACGAGACGAGTTTGGTCCAAAGAAGGCCTACGGATGAAATGGGAGGACGAAGAGGGACGAACGAGACGAACTTGGTCCAAATAATGCCAACGGATCAAATGGGAGGACGAAGATGGACGAACAAGACGAACCTGGACCAAAGAATGCCAACGGATCAAATGGGAGGACGAAGATGGACGAACAAGACGAACTTGGTCCAAAGAAGGCGTAGGGATCAAATGGGAGGAGGAAGAGGGACGAACGAGACGAACTTGGTACAAAGAAGGCCAAGTGATCAAATGGGAGGACGAAGAGGGACGAACGAGACGAACTTGTTACAAAGAAGGCCTACGGATCAAATGGGAGGACGTAGATGGACGAACCAGACGAACTTGGAACAAAGAAGGCCAACGGATCAAATGGGAGGACGAAGATGGACGAACGTGACGAACTTGGTACAAAGAAGGCCAACGGATCAAATGGGAGGACGAAGATGGACGAACGTGACGAACTTGGTCCAAAGAAGGCCTACGGATCAAATGGGAGGACGAAGAGGGACGAACGAGACGAACTTGGTACAAAGAAGGCCAACGGATCAAATGGGAGGACGAAGAGGGACGAACGAGACGAACTTGGTCCGAAGGAGGCCTACGGATCAAATGGGAGGACGAGGAGGGACGAACGAGACGAACTTGGTACAAAGAAGGCCAACCGATCAAATGGGAGGTCGAAAAGGGACGAACGAGACGAGCTTGGTACAAAGAATGCCAACGGATCAAATGGGAGGACGAAGATGGACGAACGAGACGAACTTGGTCCAAAGAAGGCCTAGGGATCAAATGGGAGGACGAAGAGGGACGAACGAGACGAACTTGGTACAAAGAAGGCCAAGGGATCAAATGGGAGGACGAAGACGGACGAACGAGACGAAGTTGGTACAAAGAAGGCCAACGGATCAAATGGGAGGACGAAGATGGACGAACGAGACGAACTTGGTACAAAGAAGGCCAACGGATCAAATGGGAGGACGAAGATGGACGAACGAGACGAGTTTGGTCCAAAGAAGGCCTACGGATGAAATGGGAGGACGAAGAGGGACGAACGAGACGAACTTGGTCCAAAGAATGCCAACGGATCAAATGGGAGGACGAAGATGGACGAACGAGACGAACTTGGTACAAAGAAGGCCAACGGATCAAATGGGAGGACGAAGATGGACGAACGAGATGAACATGGACCAAAGAATGCCAACGGATCAAATGGGAGGATGAACGAGACGAACTTGGTCCAAAGAAGCCTAGGGATCAAATGGGAGGACGAAGAGGGACGAACGAGACGAACTTGGTCCAAAGAAGGCCTTCGGATCAAATGGGAGGACGAAGAGGAACGAACTAGACGAACTTAGTACAAAGAAGGGCAACGGATCAAATGGGAGGACGAAGATGGACGAACGAGACGAAGTTGGTACAAAGAAGGCCAACGGATCAAATGGAAGGACGAAGATGGACGAACGAGACGAAGTTGGTACAAAGAAGGCCTACGGATCAAATGGGAGGACGAAGAGGGACGAACGAGACGAACTTGGTACAAAGAAGGCCAACGGATCAAATGGGAGGACGAAGAGGGACGAACGAGACGAACTTGGTCCGAAGAAGGCCTACGGATCAAATGGGAGGACGAGGAGGGACGAACGAGACGAACTTGGTACAAAGAAGGCCAACCGATCAAATGGGAGGTCGAAAAGGGACGAACGAGACGAGCTTGGTACAAAGAATGCCAACGGATCAAATGGGAGGACGAAGATGGACGAACGAGACGAACTTGGTCCAAAGAAGGCCTAGGGATCAAATGGGAGGACGAAGAGGGACGAACGAGACGAACTTGGTACAAAGAAGGCCAAGGGATCAAATGGGAGGACGAAGACGGACGAACGAGACGAAGTTGGTACAAAGAAGGCCAACGGATCAAATGGGAGGACGAAGATGGACGAACGAGACGAACTTGGTACAAAGAAGGCCAACGGATCAAATGGGAGGACGAAGATGGACGAACGAGACGAGTTTGGTCCAAAGAAGGCCTACGGATGAAATGGGAGGACGAAGAGGGACGAACGAGACGAACTTGGTCCAAAGAATGCCAACGGATCAAATGGGAGGACGAAGATGGACGAACGAGACGAACTTGGTACAAAGAAGGCCAACGGATCAAATGGGAGGACGAAGATGGACGAACGAGATGAACATGGACCAAAGAATGCCAACGGATCAAATGGGAGGATGAACGAGACGAACTTGGTCCAAAGAAGCCTAGGGATCAAATGGGAGGACGAAGAGGGACGAACGAGACGAACTTGGTCCAAAGAAGGCCTTCGGATCAAATGGGAGGACGAAGAGGAACGAACTAGACGAACTTAGTACAAAGAAGGGCAACGGATCAAATGGGAGGACGAAGATGGACGAACGAGACGAAGTTGGTACAAAGAAGGCCAACGGATCAAATGGAAGGACGAAGATGGACGAACGAGACGAAGTTGGTACAAAGAAGGCCAACGGATCAAATGGGAGGACGAAGATGGATGAACGAGACGAACTTGGTCAAAAGAATGCCAACGGATCAAATGGGAGGACGAAGATGGACGAACGAGACGAACTTGGTCCAAATAAGGCCTACGGATCAAATGGGAGGACGAAGAGGGACGAACGAGACGAACTTGGTCCAAAGAAGGCCTACGGATCAAAAGGGAGGACGAAGAGGGACGAACGAGACTAACTTGGTACAAAGAAGGCCAACCGATCAAATGGGAGGACGAAAAGGGACGAACGAGACGAGCTTGGTCCAAAGAATGCCAACGGATCAAATGGGAGGACGAAGATGGACGAACGAGACGAACTTGGTACAAAGAAGGCCAACGGATCAAATGGGAGGACGAATATGGACGAACGAGACGAACTTGGTCCAAGGAAGGCCTACGGATCAAATGGGAGGAGGAAGAGGGACGAACGAGACGAACTTCATCCAAAGAAGGCCAACGGATCAAATGGGAGGACGAAGAGGGACGAACGAGACGAACATGGACCAAAGAATGCCAACGGATCAAATGGGAGGACGAAGATGGACGAACGAGACGAACTTGGTCCAAAGAAGGCCTACAGATCAAATGGGAAGACGAAGAGGGACGAACGAGACGAACATGGTACAAAGAAGGCCTACGGATCAAATGGGAGGACGAAGATGGACGAACGAGACGAACTTGGTACAAAGAAGGCCAACGGATCAAATGGGAGGACGAAGATGGACGAACGAGACGAGTTTGGTCCAAAGAAGGCCTACGGATGAAATGGGAGGACGAAGAGGGACGAACGAGACGAACTTGGTCCAAATAATGCCAACGGATCAAATGGGAGGACGAATATGGACGAACAAGACGAACCTGGACCAAAGAATGCCAACGGATCAAATGGGAGGACGAAGATGGACGAACGAGACGAACTTGGTCCAAAGAAGGCGTAGGGATCAAATGGGAGGAGGAAGAGGGACGAACGAGACGAACTTGGTACAAAGAAGGCCAAGTGATCAAATGGGAGGACGAAGAGGGACGAACGAGACGAACTTGTTACAAAGAAGGCCTACGGATCAAATGGGAGGACGTAGATGGACGAACCAGACGAACTTGGAACAAAGAAGGCCAACGGATCAAATGGGAGGACGAAGATGGACGAACGAGACGAACTTGGTACAAAGAAGGCCAACGGATCAAATGGGAGGACGAAGATGGACGAACGTGACGAACTTGGTCCAAAGAAGGCCTACGGATCAAATGGGAGGACGAAGAGGGACGAACGAGACGAACTTGGTACAAAGAAGGCCAACGGATCAAATGGGAGGACGAAGAGGGACGAACGAGACGAACTTGGTCCGAAGAAGGCCTACGGATCAAATGGGAGGACGAAGAGGGACGAACGAGACGAACTTGGTACAAAGAAGGCCAACCGATCAAATGGGAGGACGAAAAGGGACGAACGAGACGAGCTTGGTACAAAGAATGCCAACGGATCAAATGGGAGGACGAAGATGGACGAACGAGACGAACTTGGTCCAAAGAAGGCCTAGGGATCAAATGGGAGGACGAAGAGGGACGAACGAGACGAACTTGGTACAAAGAAGGCCAAGGGATCAAATGGGAGGACGAAGACGGACGTACGAGACGAAGTTGGTACAAAGAAGGCCAACGGATCAAATGGGAGGACGAAGATGGACGAACGAGACGAACTTGGTACAAAGAAGGCCAACGGATCAAATGGGAGGACGAAGATGGACGAACGAGACGAGTTTGGTCCAAAGAAGGCCTACGGATGAAATGGGAGGACGAAGAGGGACGAACGAGACGAACTTGGTCCAAAGAATGCCAACGGATCAAATGGGAGGACGAAGATGGACGAACGAGACGAACTTGGTACAAAGAAGGCCAACGGATCAAATGGGAGGACGAAGATGGACGAACGAGATGAACATGGACCAAAGAATGCCAACGGATCAAATGGGAGGATGAACGAGACGAACTTGGTCCAAAGAAGCCTAGGGATCAAATGGGAGGACGAAGAGGGACGAACGAGACGAACTTGGTCCAAAGAAGGCCTTCGGATCAAATGGGAGGACGAAGAGGAACGATCTAGACGAACTTAGTACAAAGAAGGGCAACGGATCAAATGGGAGGACGAAGATGGACGAACGAGACGAAGTTGGTACAAAGAAGGCCAACGGATCAAATGGAAGGACGAAGATGGACGAACGAGACGAAGTTGGTACAAAGAAGGCCAACGGATCAAATGGGAGGACGAAGATGGACGAACGAGACGAACTTGGTCAAAAGAATGCCAACGGATCAAATGGGAGGACGAAGAGGGACGAACGAGACGAACTTGGTCCAAAGAAGGCCTACGGATCAAAAGGGAGGACGAAGAGGGACGAACGAGACGAACTTGGTACAAAGAAGGCCAACCGATCAAATGGGAGGACGAAAAGGGACGAACGAGACGAGCTTGGTCCAAAGAATGCCAACGGATCAAATGGGAGGACGAAGATGGACGAACGAGACGAACTTGGTACAAAGAAGGCCAACGGATCAAATGGGAGGACGAATATGGACGAACGAGACGAACTTGGTCCAAGGAAGGCCTACGGATCAAATGGGAGGAGGAAGAGGGACGAACGAGACGAACTTCATCCAAAGAAGGCCAACGGATCAAATGGGAGGACGAAGAGGGACGAACGAGACGAACATGGACCAAAGAATGCCAACGGATCAAATGGGAGGACGAAGATGGACGAACGAGACGAACTTGGTCCAAAGAAGGCCTACAGATCAAATGGGAAGACGAAGAGGGACGAACGAGACGAACATGGTACAAAGAAGGCCTACGGATCAAATGGGAGGACGAAGATGGACGAACGAGACGAACTTGGTCCAAAGAAGGCCTACGGATCAAATGGGAGGACGAAGATGGACGAACGTGACGAACTTGGACCAAAGAAGGCCTACGGATCAAATGGGAGGACGAAGAGGGACGAACGAGACGAACTTTGTCCAAAGAAGGCCAACGGATCAAATAGGAGGACGAAGATGGACGAACGAGACGAACTTGGTACAAAGAAGGCCAACGGATCAAATGGGAGGACGAAGATGGACGAACGAGACGAACTTGGTCCAAAGAAGGCCTACAGATCAAATGGGAAGACGAAGAGGGACGAACGAGACGAACATGGTACAAAAAAGGCCTACGGATCAAATGGGAGGACGAAGATGGACGAACGAGACGAACTTGGTCCAAAGAAGGCCTACGGATCAAATGGGAGGACGAAGATGGACGAACGAGACGAACTTGGTACAAAGAAGGCCAACGGATCAAATGGGAGGACGAAGATGGACGAACAAGACGAACTTGGACCAAAGAATGCCAACGGATCAAATGGGAGGACAACGATGGACGAACGAGACGAACTTGGTCCAAAGAAGGCGTAGGGATCAAATGGCAGGAGGAAGAGGGACGAACGAGACGAACTTGGTACAAAGAAGGCCAAGTGATCAAATGGGAGGACGAAGAGGGACGAACGAGACGAACTTGGTCCAAAGAAGGCCTACGGATCAAATGGGAGGACGAAGAGGGACGAACGAGACGAACTTAGTACAAAGAAGGCCAACCGATCAAATGGGAGGACGAAAAGGGACGAACGAGACGAGCTTGGTCCAAAGAATGCCAACGGATCAAATGGGAGGACGAAGATGGACGAACGAGACGAACTTGGTCCAAAGAAGGCCTAGGGATCAAATGGGAGGACGAAGAGGGACGAACGAGACGAACTTGGTACAAAGAAGGCCAAGGGATCAAATGGGAGGACGAAGATGGACGAACGAGACGAAGTTGGTACGAAGAAGGCCAATGGATCAAATGGGAGGACGAAGATGGACGAACGAGACGAACATGGTCCAAAGAAGGCCTACGGATCAAATGGGAAGACGAAGAGAGACGATCGAGACGAACATGGTACAAAGAAGGCCTACGGATCAAATGGGAGGACGAAGATGGACGAACGAGACGAACTTGGTCCAAAGATGGCCTACGGATCAAATGGGAGGACGAAGATGGACGAACGAGACAAACTGGGTCCAAAGAAGGCCTACGGATCAAATGGGAGGACGAAGAGGGACGAATGAGACGAACTTGGACCAAAGAATTCCAACGGATCAAATGGGAGGACGAAGATGGACGAACGAGACGAACTTGGTCCAAAGAAGGCCTAGGGATCAAATGGGAGGACGAACAGGGACGAACGAGACGAACTTGGTCCAACGTCGAGACGAACTTGGTCCAAAGAAGGCCTACGGATCAAATGGGAGGACGAAGAGGGACGAACGAGACGAACTTGGTCCAAAGAAGGCCTACGGATCAAATGGGAGGACGAAGAGCAACGAACGAGACGAACTTGTTACAAAGAAGGCCAACGGATCAAATGGGAGGACGAAGATGGACGAACAAGACGAGTTTGGTCCAAAGAAGGCCTACGGATCAAATGGGAGGAAGAAGAGGGACGAACGAGACGAACTTGGACCAAAGAATACCAACGGATCAAATGGGAGGACGAAGATGGACGAACGAGACGAACTTGGTCCAAAGAAGGCCTAGAGATCAAATGGGAGGACGAAGAGGGACGAACGAGACGAACTTGGTACAAAGATGGCCAAGGGATCAAATGGGAGGACGAAGATGGACGAACGATACAAACTTTGTCCAAAGAAGGCCTACTGATCAAATGGGAGGACGTAGATGGACGAATGAGATGAACATGGTAAAAAGAAGGGCAACAGATCGAATGGGAGGACGAAGATGGACGAACGACACGAACTTGGTCAAAGAAGGCCTACGGATCAAATGGGAGGAGGAAGATGGACGAACGAGACGAGGTTTGTCCAAAGAAGGCCTACGGAGCAAATGGGAGGACAAAGAGGGACGAACGAGACGAACTTGGTCCAAAAAAATGCCAACGGATCAAATGGGAGGACGAAGATGGACGAACGAGACGAAGTTGGTACAAAGAAGGCCAACGGATCAAATGGGAGGACGAAGATGGACGAACGAGACGAACTTGGTCCAAAGAATGCCAACGGATCAAATGGGAGGACGAAGATGGAATAACGAGACGAACTTGGTCCAAATAAGGCCTACGGATCAAATGGGAGGACGAAGAGGGACGAACGAGACAAACTTGGTACAAAGAAGGCCAACAGATCAAATGGGAGGACGAAGTCGGACGAACGAGACGACTATGGTCCAAAGAAGGCTTACGGATCAAATAGGAGGACGAAGATGGACGAACGAGACGAACTTGGTCCAAAGAAGGACTACGGATCAAATGAGAGGACGAAGAAGGACAAACGAGACGAACTTGGACCAAAGAAGGCCTACGGATCAAATGGGAGGACGAAGAGGGACAAACGAGACGAACTTTGTCCAAAGAAGGCCTACGGATCAAATGGGAGGACGAAGATGGACGAACGAGACGAACTTGGTCCAAAGAAGGCCTAGGGATCAAATGGGAGGACGAAGAGGGACGAACGAGACGAACTTGGTACAAAGAAGGCCAAGGGATCAAATGGGAGGACGAACAGGGACGAACGAGACGAACTTGGTCCAAAGAAGTCCTACGGATCAAATGGGAGGACGAAGAGCAACGAACGAGACGAACTTGGTACAAAGAAGGCCAACAGATCAAATGGGAGGACGAAGATGGACGAACAAGACGAGTTTGGTCCAAAGAAGGCCTACGGATCAAATGGGAGGAAGAAGAGGGACGAACGAGACGAACTTGGACCAAAGAATACCAACGGATCAAATGGGAGGACGAAGATGGACGAACGAGACGAACTTGGTCCAAAGAAGGCCTAGAGATCAAATGGGAGGACGAAGAGGGACGAACGAGACGAACTTGGTACAAAGATGGCCAAGGGATCAAATGGGAGGACGAAGATGGACGAACGATACAAACTTTGTCCAAAGAAGGCCTACTGATCAAATGGGAGGACGTAGATGGACGAACGAGATGAACTTGGTACAAAGAAGGGCAACAGATCAAATGGGAGGACGAAGATGGACGAACGACACGAACTTGGTCAAAGAAGGCCTACGGATCAAATGGGAGGAAGAAGATGGACGAACGAGACGAGGTTTGTCCAAAGAAGGCCTACGGAGCAAATGGGAGGACAAAGAGGGACGAACGAGACGAACTTAGTCCAAAAAAATGCCAACGGATCAAATGGGAGGACGAAGATGGACGAACGAGACGAAGTTGGTACAAAGAAGGCCAACGGATCAAATGGGAGGACGAAGATGGACGAACGAGACGAACTTGGTCCAAAGAATGCCAACGGATCAAATGGGAGGACGAAGATGGAATAACGAGACGAACTTGGTCCAAATAAGGCCTACGGATCAAATGGGAGGACGAAGAGGGACGAACGAGACGAACTTGGACCAAAGAATGCCAACGGATCAAATGGGAGGACGAAGATGGACGAACGAGACGAACTTGGTCCAAAGAAGGCCTACAGATCAAATGGGAAGACGAAGAGGGACGAACGAGACGAACATGGTACAAAGAAGGCCTACGGATCAAATGGGAGGACGAAGATGGACGAACGAGACGAACTTGGTCCAAAGAAGGCCTACGGATCAAATGGGAGGACGAAGATGGACGAACGTGACGAACTTGGACCAAAGAAGGCCTACGGATCAAATGGGAGGACGAAGAGGGACGAACGAGACGAACTTTGTCCAAAGAAGGCCAACGGATCAAATGGGAGGACGAAGATGGACGAACGAGACGAACTTGGTACAAAGAAGGCCAACGGATCAAATGGGAGGACGAAGATGGACGAACGAGACAAACTTGGTCCAAAGAAGGCCTACAGATCAAATGGGAAGACGAAGAGGGACGAACGAGACGAATATGGTACAAAAAAGGCCTACGGATCAAATGGGAGGACGAAGATGGACGAACGAGACGAACTTGGTCCAAAGAAGGCCTACGGATCAAATGGGAGGACGAAGATGGACGAACGAGACGAACTTGGTACAAAGAAGGCCAACGGATCAAATGGGAGGACGAAGATGGACGAACCAGACGAACTTGGACCAAAGAATGCCAACGGATCAAATGGGAGGACGAAGATGGACGAACGAGACGAACATGGTCCCAAGAAGGCGTAGGGATCAAATGGGAGGAGGAAGAGGGACGAACGAGACGAACTTGGTACAAAGAAGGCCAAGTGATCAAATGGGAGGACGAAGAGGGACGAACGAGACGAACTTGGTCCAAAGAAGGCCTACGGATCAAATGGGAGGACGAAGAGGGACGAACGAGACGAACTTGGTACAAAGAAGGCCAAGGGATCAAATGGGAGGACGAAGATGGACGAACGAGACGAACTTGGTCCAAAGAAGGCCTAGGGATCAAATGGGAGGACGAAGAGGGACGAACGAGACGAACTTGGTACAAAGAAGGCCAAGGGATCAAATGGGAGGACGAAGATGGACGAACGAGACGAAGTTGGTACGAAGAAGGCCAACGGATCAAATGGGAGGACGAAGATGGACGAACGAGACGAACTTGGTCCAAAGAAGGCCTACGGATCAAATGGGAGGACGAAGAGGGACGATCGAGACGAACATGGTACAAAGAAGGCCTACGGATCAAATGGGAGGACGAAGATGGACGAACGAGACGAACTTGGTCCAAAGATGGCCTACGGATCAAATGGGAGGACGAAGATGGACGAACGAGACAAACTGGGTCCAAAGAAGGCCTACGGATCAAATGGGAGGACGAAGAGGGACGAATGAGACGAACTTGGACCAAAGAATTCCAACGGATCAAATGGGTGGACGAAGATGGACGAAAGAGACGAACTTGGCCCAAAGAAGGCCTAGGGATCAAATGGGAGGACGAAGAGGGACGAACGAGACGAACTTGGTCCAAAGAAGGCCTACGGATCAAATGGGAGGACGAAGAGGGACGAACGAGACGAACATGGACCAAAGAATGCCAACGGATCAAATGGGAGGACGAAGATGGACGAACGAGACGAACTTGGTCCAAAGAAGGCCTACAGATCAAATGGGAAGACGAAGAGGGACGAACGAGACGAACATGGTACAAAGAAGGCCTACGGATCAAATGGGAGGACGAAGATGGACGAACGAGACGAACTTGGTCCAAAGAAGGCCTACGGATCAAATGGGAGGACGAAGATGGACGAACGTGACGAACTTGGACCAAAGAAGGCCTACGGATCAAATGGGAGGACGAAGAGGGACGAACGAGACGAACTTTGTCCAAAGAAGGCCAACGGATCAAATGGGAGGACGAAGATGGACGAACGAGACGAACTTGGTACAAAGAAGGCCAACGGATCAAATGGGAGGACGAAGATGGACGAACGAGACGAACTTGGTCCAAAGAAGGCCTACAGATCAAATGGGAGGACGAAGATGGACGAACGAGACAAACTGGGTCCAAAGAAGGCCTACGGATCAAATGGGAGGACGAAGAGGGACGAATGAGACGAACTTGGACCAAAGAATTCCAACGGATCAAATGGGAGGACGAAGATGGACGAACGAGACGAACTTGGCCCAAAGAAGGCCTAGGGATCAAATGGGAGGACGAAGAGGGACGAACGAGACGAACTTGGTCCAAAGAAGGCCTACGGATCAAATGGGAGGACGAAGAGGGACGAACGAGACGAACATGGACCAAAGAATGCCAACGGATCAAATGGGAGGACGAAGATGGACGAACGAGACGAACTTGGTCCAAAGAAGGCCTACAGATCAAATGGGAAGACGAAGAGGGACGAACGAGACGAACATGGTACAAAGAAGGCCTACGGATCAAATGGGAGGACGAAGATGGACGAACGAGACGAACTTGGTCCAAAGAAGGCCTACGGATCAAATGGGAGGACGAAGATGGACGAACGTGACGAACTTGGACCAAAGAAGGCCTACGGATCAAATGGGAGGACGAAGAGGGACGAACGAGACGAACTTTGTCCAAAGAAGGCCAACGGATCAAATGGGAGGACGAAGATGGACGAACGAGACGAACTTGGTACAAAGAAGGCCAACGGATCAAATGGGAGGACGAAGATGGACGAACGAGACGAACTTGGTCCAAAGAAGGCCTACAGATCAAATGGGAAGACGAAGAGGGACGAACGAGATGAATATGGTACAAAAAAGGCCTACGGATCAAATGGGAGGACGAAGATGGACGAACGAGACGAACTTGGTCCAAAGAAGGCCTACGGATCAAATGGGAGGACGAAGATGGACGAACGAGACGAACTTGGTACAAAGAAGGCCAACGGATCAAATGGGAGGACGAAGATGGACGAACCAGACGAACTTGGACCAAAGAATGCCAACGGATCAAATGGGAGGACGAAGATGGACGAACGAGACGAACATGGTCCAAAGAAGGCGTAGGGATCAAATGGGAGGAGGAAGAGGGACGAACGAGACGAACTTGGTACAAAGAAGGCCAAGTGATCAAATGGGAGGACGAAGAGGGACGAACGAGACGAACTTGGTCCAAAGAAGGCCTACGGATCAAATGGGAGGACGAAGAGGGACGAACGAGACGAACTTGGTACAAAGAAGGCCAAGGGATCAAATGGGAGGACGAAGATGGACGAACGAGACGAACTTGGTCCAAAGAAGGCCTAGGGATCAAATGGGAGGACGAAGAGGGACGAACGAGACGAACTTGGTACAAAGAAGGCCAAGGGATCAAATGGGAGGACGAAGATGGACGAACGAGACGAAGTTGGTACGAAGAAGGCCAACGGATCAAATGGGAGGACGAAGATGGACGAACGAGACGAACTTGGTCCAAAGAAGGCCTACGGATCAAATGGGAAGACGAAGAGGGACGATCGAGACGAACATGGTACAAAGAAGGCCTACGGATCAAATGGGAGGACGAAGATGGACGAACGAGACGAACTTGGTCCAAAGATGGCCTACGGATCAAATGGGAGGACGAAGATGGACGAACGAGACAAACTGGGTCCAAAGAAGGCCTACGGATCAAATGGGAGGACGAAGAGGGACGAATGAGACGAACTTGGACCAAAGAATTCCAACGGATCAAATGGGAGGACGAAGATGGACGAACGAGACGAACTTGGCCCAAAGAAGGCCTAGGGATCAAATGGGAGGACGAAGAGGGACGAACGAGACGAACTTGGTCCAAAGAAGGCCTACGGATCAAATGGGAGGACGAAGAGGGACGAACGAGACGAACTTGTTACAAAGAAGGCCAACGGATCAAATGGGAGGACGAAGATGGACGAACAAGACGAGTTTGGTCCAAAGAAGGCCTACGGATCAAATGGGAGGAAGAAGAGGGACGAACGAGACGAACTTGGACCAAAGAATACCAACGGATCAAATGGGAGGACGAAGATGGACGAACGAGACGAACTTGGTCCAAAGAAGGCCTAGAGATCAAATGGGAGGACGAAGAGGGACGAACGAGACGAACTTGGTACAAAGATGGCCAAGGGATCAAATGGGAGGACGAAGATGGACGAACGATACAAACTTTGTCCAAAGAAGGCCTACTGATCAAATGGGAGGACGTAGATGGACGAACGAGATGAACATGGTAAAAAGAAGGGCAACAGATCGAATGGGAGGACGAAGATGGACGAACGACACGAACTTGGTCAAAGAAGGCCTACGGATCAAATGGGAGGAAGAAGATGGACGAACGAGACGAGGTTTGTCCAAAGAAGGCCTACGGAGCAAATGGGAGGACAAAGAGGGACGAACGAGACGAACTTGGTCCAAAAAAATGCCAACGGATCAAATGGGAGGACGAAGATGGACGAACGAGACGAAGTTGGTACAAAGAAGGCCAACGGATCAAATGGGAGGACGAAGATGGACGAACGAGACGAACTTGGTCCAAAGAATGCCAACGGATCAAATGGGAGGACGAAGATGGAATAACGAGACGAACTTGGTCCAAATAAGGCCTACGGATCAAATGGGAGGACGAAGAGAGACGAACGAGACAAACTTGGTACAAAGAAGGCCAACAGATCAAATGGGAGGACGAAGTCGGACGAACGAGACGACCATGGTCCAAAGAAGGCTTACGGATCAAATAGGAGGACGAAGATGGACGAACGAGACGAACTTGGTCCAAAGAAGGACTACGGATCAAATGAGAGGACGAAGAAGGACAAACGAGACGAACTTGGACCAAAGAAGGCCTACGGATCAAATGGGAGGACGAAGAGGGACAAACGAGACGAACTTTGTCCAAAGAAGGCCTACGGATCAAATGGGAGGACGAAGATGGACGAACGAGACGAACTTGGTCCAAAGAAGGCCTAGGGATCAAATGGGAGGACGAAGAGGGACGAACGAGACGAACTTGGTACAAAGAAGGCCAACGGATCAAATGGGAGGACGAAGATGGACGAACAAGACGAGTTTGGTCCAAAGAAGGCCTACGGATCAAATGGGAGGACGAAGAGGGACAAACGAGACGAACTTTGTCCAAAGAAGGCCTACGGATCAAATGGGAGGACGAAGATGGACGAACGAGACGAACTTGGTCCAAAGAAGGCCTAGGGATCAAATGGGAGGACGAAGATGGACGAACGAGACGAACTTGGTCCAAAGAATGCCAACGGATCAAATGGGAGGACGAAGATGGAATAACGAGACGAACTTGGTCCAAATAAGGCCTACGGATCAAATGGGAGGACGAAGAGGGACGAACGAGACAAACTTGGTACAAAGAAGGCCAACAGATCAAATGGGAGGACGAAGTCGGACGAACGAGACGACCATGGTCCAAAGAAGGCTTACGGATCAAATAGGAGGACGAAGATGGACGAACGAGACGAACTTGGTCCAAAGAAGGACTACGGATCAAATGAGAGGACGAAGAAGGACAAACGAGACGAACTTGGACCAAAGAAGGCCTACGGATCAAATGGGAGGACGAAGAGGGACAAACGAGACGAACTTTGTCCAAAGAAGGCCTACGGATCAAATGGGAGGACGAAGATGGACGAACGAGACGAACTTGGTCCAAAGAAGGCCTAGGGATCAAATGGGAGGACGAAGAGGGACGAACGAGACGAACTTGGTACAAAGAAGGCCAAGGGATCAAATGGGAGGACGAACAGGGACGAACGAGACGAACTTGGTCCAAAGAAGTCCTACGGATCAAATGGGAGGACGAAGAGCAACGAACGAGACGAACTTGGTACAAAGAAGGCCAACGGATCAAATGGGAGGACGAAGATGGACGAACAAGACGAGTTTGGTCCAAAGAAGGCCTACGGATCAAATGGGAGGAAGAAGAGGGACGAACGAGACGAACTTGGACCAAAGAATACCAACGGATCAAATGGGAGGACGAAGATGGACGAACGAGACGAACTTGGTCCAAAGAAGGCCTAGAGATCAAATGGGAGGACGAAGAGGGACGAACGAGACGAACTTGGTACAAAGATGGCCAAGGGATCAAATGGGAGGACGAAGATGGACGAACGATACAAACTTTGTCCAAAGAAGGCCTACTGATCAAATGGGAGGACGTAGATGGACGAACGAGATGAACTTGGTACAAAGAAGGGCAACAGATCAAATGGGAGGACGAAGATGGACGAACGACACGAACTTGGTCAAAGAAGGCCTACGGATCAAATGGGAGGAAGAAGATGGACGAACGAGACGAGGTTTGTCCAAAGAAGGCCTACGGAGCAAATGGGAGGACAAAGAGGGACGAACGAGACGAACTTAGTCCAAAAAAATGCCAACGGATCAAATGGGAGGACGAAGATGGACGAACGAGACGAAGTTGGTACAAAGAAGGCCAACGGATCAAATGGGAGGACGAAGATGGACGAACGAGACGAACTTGGTCCAAAGAATGCCAACGGATGAAATGGGAGGACGAAGATGGAATAACGAGACGAACTTGGTCCAAATAAGGCCTACGGATCAAATGGGAGGACGAAGAGGGACGAACGAGACGAACTTGGTCCAAAGAAGGCCTACAGATCAAATGGGAAGACGAAGAGGGACGAACGAGACGAACATGGTACAAAGAAGGCCTACGGATCAAATGGGAGGACGAAGATGGACGAACGAGACGAACTTGGTCCAAAGAAGGCCTACGGATCAAATGGGAGGACGAAGATGGACGAACGTGACGAACTTGGACCAAAGAAGGCCTACGGATCAAATGGGAGGACGAATAGGGACGAACGAGACGAACTTTGTCCAAAGAAGGCCAACGGATCAAATGGGAGGACGAAGATGGACGAACGAGACGAACTTGGTACAAAGAAGGCCAACGGATCAAATGGGAGGACGAAGATGGACGAACGAGACAAACTTGGTCCAAAGAAGGCCTACAGATCAAATGGGAAGACGAAGAGGGACGAACGAGACGAATATGGTACAAAAAAGGCCTACGGATCAAATGGGAGGACGAAGATGGACGAACGAGACGAACTTGGTCCAAAGAAGGCCTACGGATCAAATGGGAGGACGAAGATGGACGAACGAGACGAACTTGGTACAAAGAAGGCCAACGGATCAAATGGGAGGACGAAGATGGACGAACCAGACGAACTTGGACCAAAGAATGCCAACGGATCAAATGGGAGGACGAAGATGGACGAACGAGACGAACATGGTCCCAAGAAGGCGTAGGGATCAAATGGGAGGAGGAAGAGGGACGAACGAGACGAACTTGGTACAAAGAAGGCCAAGTGATCAAATGGGAGGACGAAGAGGGACGAACGAGACGAACTTGGTCCAAAGAAGGCCTACGGATCAAATGGGAGGACGAAGAGGGACGAACGAGACGAACTTGGTACAAAGAAGGCCAAGGGATCAAATGGGAGGACGAAGATGGACGAACGAGACGAACTTGGTCCAAAGAAGGCCTAGGGATCAAATGGGAGGACGAAGAGGGACGAACGAGACGAACTTGGTACAAAGAAGGCCAAGGGATCAAATGGGAGGACGAAGATGGACGAACGAGACGAAGTTGGTACGAAGAAGGCCAACGGATCAAATGGGAGGACGAAGATGGACGAACGAGACGAACTTGGTCCAAAGAAGGCCTACGGATCAAATGGGAAGACGAAGAGGGACGATCGAGACGAACATGGTACAAAGAAGGCCTACGGATCAAATGGGAGGACGAAGATGGACGAACGAGACGAACTTGGTCCAAAGATGGCCTACGGATCAAATGGGAGGACGAAGATGGACGAACGAGACAAACTGGGTCCAAAGAAGGCCTACGGATCAAATGGGAGGACGAAGAGGGACGAATGAGACGAACTTGGACCAAAGAATTCCAACGGATCAAATGGGAGGACGAAGATGGACGAACGAGACGAACTTGGCCCAAAGAAGGCCTAGGGATCAAATGGGAGGACGAAGAGGGACGAACGAGACGAACTTGGTCCAAAGAAGGCCTACGGATCAAATGGGAGGACGAAGAGGGACGAACGAGACGAACATGGACCAAAGAATGCCAACGGATCAAATGGGAGGACGAAGATGGACGAACGAGACGAACTTGGTCCAAAGAAGGCCTACAGATCAAATGGGAAGACGAAGAGGGACGAACGAGACGAACATGGTACAAAGAAGGCCTACGGATCAAATGGGAGGACGAAGATGGACGAACGAGACGAACTTGGTCCAAAGAAGGCCTACGGATCAAATGGGAGGACGAAGAATGACGAACGTGACGAACTTGGACCAAAGAAGGCCTTCGGATCAAATGGGAGGACGAAGAGGGACGAACGAGACGAACTTTGTCCAAAGAAGGCCAACGGATCAAATGGGAGGACGAAGATGGACGAACGAGACGAACTTGGTACAAAGAAGGCCAACGGATCAAATGGGAGGACGAAGATGGACGAACGAGACGAACTTGGTCCAAAGAAGGCCTACAGATCAAATGGGAAGACGAAGAGGGACGAACGAGACGAATATGGTACAAAAAAGGCCTACGGATCAAATGGGAGGACGAAGATGGACGAACGAGACGAACTTGGTCCAAAGAAGGCCTACGGATCAAATGGGAGGACGAAGATGGACGAACGAGACGAACTTGGTACAAAGAAGGCCAACGGATCAAATGGGAGGACGAAGATGGACGAACCAGACGAACTTGGACCAAAGAATGCCAACGGATCAAATGGGAGGACGAAGATGGACGAACGAGACGAACATGGTCCAAAGAAGGCGTAGGGATCAAATGGGAGGAGGAAGAGGGACGAACGAGACGAACTTGGTACAAAGAAGGCCAAGTGATCAAATGGGAGGACGAAGAGGGACGAACGAGACGAACTTGGTCCAAAGAAGGCCTACGGATCAAATGGGAGGACGAAGAGGGACGAACGAGACGAACTTGGTACAAAGAAGGCCAAGGGATCAAATGGGAGGACGAAGATGGACGAACGAGACGAACTTGGTCCAAAGAAGGCCTAGGGATCAAATGGGAGGACGAAGAGGGACGAACGAGACGAACTTGGTACAAAGAAGGCCAAGGGATCAAATGGGAGGACGAAGATGGACGAACGAGACGAAGTTGGTACGAAGAAGGCCAACGGATCAAATGGGAGGACGAAGATGGACGACCGAGACGAACTTGGTCCAAAGAAGGCCTACGGATCAAATGGGAAGACGAAGAGGGACGATCGAGACGAACATGGTACAAAGAAGGCCTACGGATCAAATGGGAGGACGAAGATGGACGAACGAGACGAACTTGGTCCAAAGATGGCCTACGGATCAAATGGGAGGACGAAGATGGACGAACGAGACAAACTGGGTCCAAAGAAGGCCTACGGATCAAATGGGAGGACGAAGAGGGACGAATGAGACGAACTTGGACCAAAGAATTCCAACGGATCAAATGGGAGGACGAAGATGGACGAACGAGACGAACTTGGCCCAAAGAAGGCCTAGGGATCAAATGGGAGGACGAAGAGGGACGAACGAGACGAACTTGGTCCAAAGAAGGCCTACGGATCAAATGGGAGGACGAAGAGGGACGAACGAGACGAACTTGGTCCAAAGAAGGCCTACGGATCAAATGGGAGGACGAAGAGCAACGAACGAGACGAACTTGTTACAAAGAAGGCCAACGGATCAAATGGGAGGACGAAGATGGACGAACAAGACAAGTTTGGTCCAAAGAAGGCCTACGGATCAAATGGGAGGAAGAAGAGGGACGAACGAGACGAACTTGGACCAAAGAATACCAACGGATCAAATGGGAGGACGAAGATGGACGAACGAGACGAACTTGGTCCAAAGAAGGCCTAGAGATCAAATGGGAGGACGAAGAGGGACGAACGAGACGAACTTGGTACAAAGATGGCCAAGGGATCAAATGGGAGGACGAAGATGGACGAACGATACAAACTTTGTCCAAAGAAGGCCTACTGATCAAATGGGAGGACGTAGATGGACGAACGAGATGAACATGGTAAAAAGAAGGGCAACAGATCGAATGGGAGGACGAAGATGGACGAACGACACGAACTTGGTCAAAGAAGGCCTACGGATCAAATGGGAGGAAGAAGATGGACGAACGAGACGAGGTTTGTCCAAAGAAGGCCTACGGAGCAAATGGGAGGACAAAGAGGGACGAACGAGACGAACTTGGTCCAAAAAAATGCCAACGGATCAAATGGGAGGACGAAGATGGACGAACGAGACGAAGTTGGTACAAAGAAGGCCAACGGATCAAATGGGAGGACGAAGATGGACGAACGAGACGAACTTGGTCCAAAGAATGCCAACGGATCAAATGGGAGGACGAAGATGGAATAACGAGACGAACATGGTCCAAATAAGGCCTACGGATCAAATGGGAGGACGAAGAGAGACGAACGAGACAAACTTGGTACAAAGAAGGCCAACAGATCAAATGGGAGGACGAAGTCGGACGAACGAGACGACCATGGTCCAAAGAAGGCTTACGGATCAAATAGGAGGACGAAGATGGACGAACGAGACGAACTTGGTCCAAAGAAGGACTACGGATCAAATGAGAGGACGAAGAAGGACACACGAGACGAACTTGGACCAAAGAAGGCCTACGGATCAAATGGGAGGACGAAGAGGGACAAACGAGACGAACTTTGTCCAAAGAAGGCCTACGGATCAAATGGGAGGACGAAGATGGACGAACGAGACGAACTTGGTCCAAAGAAGGCCTAGGGATCAAATGGGAGGACGAAGAGGGACGAACGAGACGAACTTGGTACAAAGAAGGCCAACGGATCAAATGGGAGGACGAAGATGGACGAACAAGACGAGTTTGGTCCAAAGAAGGCCTACGGATCAAATGGGAGGAAGAAGAGGGACGAACGAGACGAACTTGGACCAAAGAATACCAACGGATCAAATGGGAGGACGAAGATGGACGAACGAGACGAACTTGGTCCAAAGAAGGCCTAGGGATCAAATGGGAGGACGAAGAGGGACGAACGAGACGAACTTGGTACAAAGATGGCCAAGGGATCAAATGGGAGGACGAAGATGGACGAACGATACAAACTTTGTCCAAAGAAGGCCTACTGATCAAATGGGAGGACGTAGATGGACGAACGAGATGAACTTGGTACAAAGAAGGGCAACAGATCAAATGGGAGGACGAAGATGGACGAACGACACGAACTTGGTCAAAGAAGGCCTACGGATCAAATGGGAGGAAGAAGATGGACGAACGGGACGAGGTTTGTCCAAAGAATGCCTACGGATCAAATGGGAGGACGAAGAGGGACGAACGAGACGAACTTGGTCCAAAAAAATGCCAACGGATCAAATGGGAGGACGAAGATGGACGAACGAGACGAAGTTGGTACAAAGAAGGCCAACGGATCAAATGGGAGGACGAAGATGGACGAACGAGACGAACTTGGTCCAAAGAATGCCAACGGATCAAATGGGAGGACGAAGATGGAATAACGAGACGAACTTGGTCCAAATAAGGCCTACGGATCAAATGGGAGGACGAAGAGGGACGAATGAGACAAACATGGTACAAAGAAGGCCAACAGATCAAATGGGAGGACGAAGACGGACGAACGAGACGACCATGGTCCAAAGAAGGCGTACGGATCAAATGGGAGGACGAAGATGGACGAACGAGACGAACTTGGTCCAAAGAAGGCCTACGGATCAAATGGGAGGACGAAGAAGGACGAACGAGACGAACTTGGACCAAAGAAGGCCTACGGATCAAATGGGAGGACGAAGAGGGACAAACGAGACGAACTTTGTCCAAAGAAGGCCTACGGATCAAATGGGAGGACGAAGATGGACGAACGAGACGAACTTGGTCCAAAGAAGGCCTAGGGATCAAATGGGAGGACGAAGAGGGACGAACGAGACGAACTTGGTACAAAGAAGGCCAAGGGATCAAATGGGAGGACGAAGAGGGACGAACGAGACGAACTTGGTCCAAAGAAGTCCTACGGATCAAATGGGAGGACGAAGAGCGACGAACGAGACGAACTTGGTACAAATAAGGCCAACGGATCAAATGGGAGGACGAAGATGGACGAACGAGACGAACTTGGTCCAAAGAAGGCCTACGGATCAAATGGGAGGACGAAGATGGACGAACGAGACGAACTTGGTCCAAAGATGGCCTACGGATCAAATGGGAGGACGAAGATGGACGAACGAGACAAACTGGGTCCAAAGAAGGCCTACGGATCCAATGGGAGGACGAAGAGGGACGAATGAGACGAACTTGGACCAAAGAATACCAACGGATCAAATGGGAGGACGAAGATGGACGAACGAGACGAACTTGGTCCAAGGAAGGCCTAGGGATCAAATGGGAGGACGAAGAGGGACAAACGAGACGAACTTGGTACAAAGAAGGCCAAGGGATCAAATGGGAGGACGAAGATGGACGAACGATACAAACTTTGTCCAAAGAAGGCCTACTGATCAAATGGGAGGACGTAGATGGACGAACGAGATGAACTTGGTACAAAGAAGGGCAACAGATCAAATGGGAGGACGAAGATGGACGAATGAGACGAACTTGGTCAAAGAAGGCCTACGGATCAAATGGGAGGAAGAAGATGGACGAACGAGACGAGCTTGGTCCAAAGAAGGCCTACAGATCAAATGGGAGGACGAAGAGGGACGAACGAGACGAACTTGGTCCAAAAAAATGCCAACGGATCAAATGGGAGGACGAAGATGGACGAACGAGACGAAGTTGGTACAAAGAAGGCCAACGGATCAAATGGGAGGACGAAGATGGACGAACGAGACGAACTTTGTCCAAAGAAGGCCTACGGATCAAATGGGAGGACGAAGATGGACGAACGAGACGAACTTGGTCCAAAGAAGGCCTAGGGATCAAATGGGAGGACGAAGAGGGACGAACGAGAAGAACTTGGTCCAAAGAAGTCCTACGGATCAAATGGGAGGACGAAGAGCGACGAACGAGACGAACTTGGTACAAAGAAGGCCAACGGATCAAATGGGAGGACGAAGAAGGACGAACGAGACGAACTTGGACCAAAGAAGGCCTACGGATCAAATGGGAGGACGAAGAGGGACAAACGAGACGAACTTTGTCCAAAGAAGGCCTACGGATCAAATGGGAGGACGAAGATGGACGAACGAGACGAACTTGGTCCAAACAAGGCCTAGGGATCAAATGGGAGGACGAAGAGGGACGAACGAGACGAACTTGGTACAAAGAAAGCCAAGGGATCAAATGGGAGGACGAAGAGGGACGAACGAGACGAACTTGGTCCAAAGAAGTGCTACGGATCAAATGGGAGGACGAAGAGCGACGAACGAGACGAACTTGGTACAAAGAAGGCCAACGGATCAAATGGGAGGACGAAGATGGACGAACGAGACGAACTTGGTCCAAAGAAGGCCTACGGATCAAATGGGAGGACGAAGATGGACGAACGAGACGAACTTGGTCCAAAGATGGCCTACGGATCAAATGGGAGGACGAAGATGGACGAACGAGACAAACTGGGTCCAAAGAAGGCCTACGGATCAAATGGGAGGACGAAGAGGGACGAATGAGACGAACTTGGACCAAAGAATACCAACGGATCAAATGGGAGGACGAAGATGGACGAACGAGACGAACTTGGTCCAAAGAAGGCCTAAGGATCAAATGGGAGGACGAAGAGGGACGAACGAGACGAACTTGGTACAAAGAAGGCCAAGGGATCAAATGGGAGGACGAAGATGGACGAACGATACAAACTTTGTCCAAAGAAGGCCTACTGATCAAATGGGAGGACGTAGATGGACGAACGAGATGAACTTGGTACAAAGAAGGGCAACAGATCAAATCGGAGGACGAAGATAGACGAACGAGACGAACTTGGTCAAAGAAGGCCTACGGATCAAATGGGAGGAAGAAGATGGACGAACGAGACGAGCTTGGTCCAAAGAAGGCCTACAGATCAAATGGGAGGACGAAGAGGGACGAACGAGACGAACTTGGTCCAAAAAAATGCCAACGGATCAAATGGGAGGACGAAGATGGACGAACGAGACGAAGTTGGTACAAAGAAGGCCAACGGATCAAATGGGAGGACGAAGATGGACGAACGAGACGAACTTTGTCCAAAGAAGGCCTACGGATCAAATGGGAGGACGAAGATGGACGAACGAGACGAACTTGGTCCAAAGAAGGCCTAGGGATCAAATGGGAGGACGAAGAGGGACGAACGAGACGAACTTGGTACAAAGAAGCCCAAGGGATCAAATGGGAGGACGAAGAGGGACGAACGAGATGAACTTGGTCCAAAGAAGTCCTACGGATCAAATGGGAGGACGAAGAGCAACGAACGAGACGAACTTGGTACAAAGAAGGCCAACGGATCAAATGGGAGGACAAAGATGGACGAACAAGACGAGTTTGGTCCAAAGAAGGCCTACGGATCAAATGGGAGGAAGAAGAGGGACGAACGAGACGAACTTGGACCAAAGAATACCAACGGATCAAATGGGAGGACGTAGATGGACGAACGAGACGAACTTGGTCCAAAGAAGGCCTAGGGATCAAATGGGAGGACGAAGAGGGACGAACGAGACGAACTTGGTACAATGATGGCCAAGGGATCAAATGGGAGGACGAAGATGGACGAACGATACAAACTTTGTCCAAAGAAGGCCTACTGATCAAATGGGAGGACGTAGATGGACGAACGAGATGAACTTGGTACAAAGAAGGGCAACAGATCAAATGGGAGGACGAAGATGGACGAACGACACGAACTTGGTCAAAGAAGGCCTACGGATCAAATGGGAGGAAGAAGATGGACGAACGAGACGAGGTTGGTCCAAAGAAGGCCTACGGATCAAATGGGAGGACGAAGAGGGACGAACGAGACGAACTTGGTCCAAAAAAATGCCAACGGATCAAATGGGAGGACGAAGATGGACGAACGAGACGAAGTTGGTACAAAGAAGGCCAACGGATCAAATGGGAGGACGAAGATGGACGAACGAGACGAACTTGGTCCAAAGAATGCCAACGGATCAAATGGGAGGACGAAGATGGAATAACGAGACGAACTTGGTCCAAATAAGGCCTACGGATCAAATGGGAGGACGAAGAGGGACGAACGAGACAAACTTGGTACAAAGAAGGCCAACAGATCAAATGGGAGGACGAAGACGGACGAACGAGACGACCGTGGTCCAAAGAAGGCTTACGGATCAAATGGGAGGACGAAGATGGACGAACGAGACGAACTTGGTCCAAAGAAGGCCTACGGATCAAATGGGAGGACGAAGAAGGACGAACGAGACGAACTTGGACCAAAGAAGGCCTACGGACCAAATGGGAGGACGAAGAGGGACCAACGAGACGAACTTTGTCCAAAGAAGGCCTACGGATCAAATGGGAGGACGAAGATGGACGAACGAGACGAACTTGGTCCAAAGAAGGCCTAGGGATCAAATCGGAGGACGAAGAGGGACGAACGAGACGAACTTGGTACAAAGAAGGCCAAGGGATCAAATGGGAGGACGAAGAGGGACGAACGAGACGAACTAGGTCCAAAGAAGTCCTACGGATCAAATGGGAGGACGAAGAGCGACGAACGAGACGAACTTGGTACAAATAAGGCCAACGGATCAAATGGGAGGACGAAGATGGACGAACGAGACGAACTTGGTCCAAAGAAGGCCTACGGATCAAATGGGAGGACGAAGATGGACGAACGAGACGAACTTGGTCCAAAGATGGCCTACGGATCAAATGGGAGGACGAAGATGGACGAACGAGACAAACTGGGTCCAAAGAAGGCCTACGGATCAAATGGGAGGACGAAGAGGGACGAATGAGACGAACTTGGACCGAAGAATACCAACGGATCAAATGGGAGGACGAAGATGGACGAACGAGACGAACTTGGTCCAAGGAAGGCCTAGGGATCAAATGGGAGGACGAAGAGGGACAAACGAGACGAACTTGGTACAAAGAAGGCCAAGGGATCAAATGGGAGGACGAAGATGGACGAACGATACAAACTTTGTCCAAAGAAGGCCTACTGATCAAATGGGAGGACGTAGATGGACGAACGAGATGAACTTGGTACAAAGAAGGGCAACAGATCAAATGGGAGGACGAAGATGGACGAACGAGACGAACTTGGTCAAAGAAGGCCTACGGATCAAATGGGAGGAAGAAGATGGACGAACGAGACGAGCTTGGTCCAAAGAAGGCCTACAGATCAAATGGGAGGACGAAGAGGGACGAACGAGACGAACTTGGTCCAAAAAAATGCCAACGGATCAAATGGGAGGACGAAGATGGACGAACGAGACGAAGTTGGTACAAAGAAGGCCAACGGATCAAATGGGAGGACGAAGATGGACGAACGAGACGAAATTTGTCCAAAGAAGGCCTACGGATCAAATGGGAGGACGAAGATGGACGAACGAGACGAACTTGGTCCAAAGAAGGCCTAGGGATCAAATGGGAGGACGAAGAGGGACGAACGAGAAGAACTTGGTCCAAAGAAGTCCTACGGATCAAATGGGAGGACGAAGAGCGACGAACGAGACGAACTTGGTACAAAGAAGGCCAACGGATCAAATGGGAGGACGAAGAAGGACGAACGAGACGAACTTGGACCAAAGAAGGCCTACGGATCAAATGGGAGGTCGAAGAGGGACAAACGAGACGAACTTTGTCCAAAGAAGGCCTACGGATCAAATGGGAGGACGAAGATGGACGAACGAGACGAACTTGGTCCAAAGAAGGCCTACGGATCAAATGGGAGGTCGAAGAGGGCCAAACGAGACGAACTTTGTCCAAAGAAGGCCTACGGATCAAATGGGAGGACGAAGATGGACGAACGAGAGGAACTTGGTCCAAAGAAGGCCTAGGGATCAAATGGGAGGACGAAGAGGGACGAACGAGACGAACTTGGTACAAAGAAAGCCAAGGGATCAAATGGGAGGACGAAGAGGGACGAACGAGACGAACTTGGTCCAAAGAAGTGCTACGGATCAAATGGGAGGACGAAGAGCGACGAACGAGACGAACTTGGTACAAAGAAGGCCAACGGATCAAATGGGAGGACGAAGATGGACGAACGAGACGAACTTGGTCCAAAGAAGGCCTACGGATCAAATGGGAGGACGAAGATGGACGAACGAGACGAACTTGGTCCAAAGATGGCCTACGGATCAAATGGGAGGACGAAGATGGACGAACGAGACAAACTGGGTCCAAAGATGGCCTACGGATCAAATGGGAGGACGAAGAGGGACGAATGAGATGAACTTGGACCAAAGAATACCAACGGATCAAATGGGAGGACGAAGATGGACGAACGAGACGAACTTGGTCCAAAGAAGGCCTAGGGATCAAATGGGAGGACGAAGAGGGACGAACGAGACGAACTTGGTACAAAGAAGGCCAAGGGATCAAATGGGAGGACGAAGATGGACGAACGATACAAACTTTGTCCAAAGAAGGCCTACTGATCAAATGGGAGGACGTAGATGGACGAACGAGATGAACTTGGTACAAAGAAGGGCAACAGATCAAATCGGAGGACGAAGATGGACGAACGAGACGAACTTGGTCAAAGAAGGCCTACGGATCAAATGGGAGGAAGAAGATGGACGAATGAGACGAGCTTGGTCCAAAGAAGTCCTACAGATCAAATGGGAGGACGAAGAGGGACGAACGAGACGAACTTGGTCCAAAAAAATGCCAACGGATCAAATGGGAGGACGAAGATGGACGAACGAGACGAAGTTGGTACAAAGAAGGCCAACGGATCAAATGGGAGGACGAAGATGGACGAACGAGACGAACTTTGTCCAAAGAAGGCCTACGGATCAAATGGGAGGACGAAGATGGACGAACGAGACGAACTTGGTCCAAAGAAGGCCTAGGGATCAAATGGGAGGACGAAGAGGGACGAACGAGACGAACTTGGTACAAAGAAGGCCAAGGGATCAAATGGGAGGACGAAGAGGGACGAACGAGATGAACTTGGTCCAAAGAAGTCCTACGGATCAAATGGGAGGACGAAGAGCAACGAACGAGACGAACTTGGTACAAAGAAGGCCAACGGATCAAATGGGAGGACAAAGATGGACGAACAAGACGAGTTTGGTCCAAAGAAGGCCTACGGATCAAATGGGAGGAAGAAGAGGGACGAACGAGACGAACTTGGACCAAAGAATACCAACGGATCAAATGGGAGGACGTAGATGGACGAACGAGACGAACTTGGTCCAAAGAAGGCCTAGGGATCAAATGGGAGGACGAAGAGGGACGAACGAGACGAACTTGGTACAAAGATGGCCAAGGGATCAAATGGGAGGACGAAGATGGACGAACGATACAAACTTTGTCCAAAGAAGGCCTACTGATCAAATGGGAGGACGTAGATGGACGAACGAGATGAACTTGGTACAAAGAAGGGCAACAGATCAAATGGGAGGACGAAGATGGACGAACGACACGAACTTGGTCAAAGAAGGCCTACGGATCAAATGGGAGGAAGAAGATGGACGAACGAGACGAGGTTGGTCCAAAGAAGGCCTACGGATCAAATGGGAGGACGAAGAGGGACGAACGAGACGAACTTGGTCCAAAGAATGCCAACGGATCAAATGGGAGGACGAAGATGGAATAACGAGACGAACTTGGTCCAAATAAGGCCTACGGATCAAATGGGAGGACGAAGAGGGACGAACGAGACAAACTTGGTACAAAGAAGGCCAACAGATCAAATGGGAGGACGAAGACGGACGAACGAGACGACCGTGGTCCAAAGAAGGCTTACGGATCAAATGGGAGGACGAAGATGGACGAACGAGACGAACTTGGTCCAAAGAAGGCCTACGGATCAAATGGGAGGACGAAGAAGGACGAACGAGACGAACTTGGACCAAAGAAGGCCTACGGACCAAATGGGAGGACGAAGAGGGACCAACGAGATGAACTTTGTCCAAAGAAGGCCTACGGATCAAATGGGAGGACGAAGATGGACGAACGAGACGAACTTGGTCCAAAGAAGGCCTAGGGATCAAATGGGAGGACGAAGAGGGACGAACGAGACGAATTTGGTACAAAGAAGGCCATGGGATCAAATGGGAGGACGAAGAGGGACGAACGAGACGAACTTGGTCCAAAGAAGTCCTACGGATCAAATGGGAGGACGAAGAGCGACGAACGAGACGAACTTGGTACAAAGAAGGCCAACGGATCAAATGGGAGGACGAAGATGGACGAACGAGACGAACTTGGTCCAAAGACGGCCTACGGATCAAATGGGAGGACGAAGATGGACGAATGAGACAAACTTGGTCCAAAGAAGGCCTACGGATCAAATGGGAGGACGAAGAGGGACGAATGAGACGAACTTGGACCAAAGAATACCAACGGATCAAATGGGAGGACGAAGATAGACGAACGAGACGAACTTGGTCCAAAGAAGGCCAACGGATCAAATGGGAGGACGAAGAGGGACGAACGAGACGAACTTGGTACTAAGAAGGCCAAGGGATCAAATGGGAGGACGAAGATGGACGAACGATACAAACTTTGTCCAAAGAAGGCCTACTGATCAAATGGGAGGACGTAGATGGACGAACGAGATGAACTTCGTACAAAGAAGGGCAACAGATCAAATGGGAGGACGAAGATGGACGAACGAGACGAACTTGGTCAAAGAAGGCCTACGGATCAAATGGGAGGAAGAAGATGGACGAACGAGACGAGCTTGGTCCAAAGAAGGCCTACAGATCAAATGGGAGGACGAAGAGGGACGTACGAGACGAACTTGGTCGAAAAAAATGCCAACGGATCAAATGGGAGGACGAAGATGGACGAACGAGACGAAGTTGGTACAAAGAAGGCCAACGGATCAAATGGGAGGACGAAGATGGACGAACGAGACGAACTTGGTCCAAAGAATGCCAACGGATCAAATGGGAGGCCGAAGATGGAATAACGAGACAAACTTGGTCCAAATAAGGCCTACGGATCAAATGGGAGGACGAAGAGGGACGAACGAGGCAAACTTGGTACAAAGAAGGCCAACATATCAAATGGGAGGACGAAGACGGACGAACGAGACGACCATAGTCCAAAGAAGGCTTACGGATCAAATGGGAGGACGAAGATGGACGAACGAGACGAACTTGGTCCAAAGAAGGCCTACGGATCAAATGGGAGGACGAAGAAGGACGAACGAGACGAACTTGGACCAAAGAAGGCCTACGGATCAAATGGGAGGACGAAGAGGGACCAACGAGACGAACTTTGTCCAAAGAAGGCCTACGGATCAAATGGGAGGACGAAGATGGACGAACGAGACGAACTTGGTCCAAAGATGGCCTAGGGATCAAATGGGAGGACGAAGAGGGACGAACGAGACGAACTTGGTACAAAGAAGGCCAAGGGATCAAATGGGAGGACGAAGAGGGACGAACGAGACGAACTTGGTCCAAAGAAGTCCTACGGATCAAATAGGAGGACGAAGAGCGACGAACGAGACGAACTTGGTACAAAGAAGGCCAACGGATCAAATGGGAGGACGAAGATGGACGAACAAGACGAGTTTGGTCCAAAGAAGGCCTACGGATCAAATGGGAGGAAGAAGAGGGACGAACGAGACGAACTTGTACCAAAGAATACCAACGGATCAAATGGGAGGACGAAGATGGACGAACGAGACGAACTTGGTCCAAAGAAGGCCTAGGGATCAAATGGGAGGACGAAGAGGGACGAACGAGACGAACTTGGTACAAAGATGGCCAAGGGATCAAATGGGAGGACGAAGATGGACGAACGATACAAACTTTGTCCAAAGAAGGCCTACTGATCAAATGGGAGGACGTAGATGGACGAACGAGATGAACTTCGTACAAAGAAGGGCAACAGATCAAATGGGAGGACGAAGATGGACGAACGAGACGAACTTGGTCAAAGAAGGCCTACGGATCAAATGGGAGGAAGAAGATGGACGAACGAGACGAGGTTGGTCCAAAGAAGGCCTACGGATCAAATGGGAGGACGAAGAGGGACGAACGAGACGAACTTGGTCCAAAAAAATGCCAACGGATCAAAAGGGAGGACGAAGATGGACGAACGAGACGAAGTTGGTACAAAGAAGGCCAACGGATCAAATGGGAGGACGAAGATGGACGAACGAGACGAACTTGGTCCAAAGAATGCCAACGGATCAAATGGGAGGACGAAGATGGAATAACGAGACGAACTTGGTCCAAATAAGGCCTACGGATCAAATGGGAGGACGAAGAGGGACGAACGAGACAAACTTGGTACAAAGAAGGCCAACAGATCAAATGGGAGGACGAAGACGGACGAACGAGACGACCATGGTCCAAAGAAGGCTTACGGACCAAATGGGAGGACGAAGATGGACGAACGAGACGAACTTGGTCCAAAGAAGGCCTACGGATCAAATGGGAGGACGAAGAAGGACGAACGAGACGAACTTGGACCAAAGAAGGCCTACGGATCAAATGGGAGGACGAAGAGGGACCAACGAGACGAACTTTGTCCAAAGAAGGCCTACGGATCAAATGGGAGGATGAAGATGGACGAACGAGACGAACTTGGTCCAAAGAAGGCCTGGGGATCAAATGGGAGGACGAAGAGGGACGAACGAGACGAACTTGGTACAAAGAAGGCCAAGGGATCAAATGGGAGGACGAAGAGGGACGAACGAGACGAACTTGGTCCAAAGAAGTCCAACGGATCAAATAGGAGGACGAAGAGCGACGAACGAGACGAACTTGGTACAAAGAAGGCCAACGGATCAAATGGGAGGACGAAGATGGACGAACAAGACGAGTTTGGTCCAAAGAAGGCCTACGGATCAAATGGGAGGAAGAAGAGGGACGAACGAGACGAACTTGTACCAAAGAATACCAACGGATCAAATGGGAGGACGAAGATGGACGAACGAGACGAACTTGGTCCAAAGAAGGCCTAGGGATCAAATGGGAGGACGAACGACCCGAACTTGGTACAAAGATGGCCAAGGGATCAAATGGGAGGACGAAGATGGACGAAAGATACAAACTTTGTCCAAAGAAGGCCTACTGATCAAATGGGAGGACGTAGATGGACGAACGAGATGAACTTGGTACAAAGAAGGGCAACAGATCAAATGGGAGGACGAAGATGGACGAACGAGACGAACTTGGTCAAAGAAGGCCTACGGATCAAATGGGAGGAAGAAGATGGACGAACGAGACGAGGTTGGTCCAAAGAAGGCCTACGGATCAAATGGGTGGACGAAGAGGGACGAACGAGACGAACTTGGTCCAAAAAAATGCCAACGGATCAAATGGGAGGACGAAGATGGACGAACGAGACGAAGTTGGTACAAAGAAGGCCAACGGATCAAATGGGAGGACGAAGATGGACGAACGAGACGAACTTGGTCCAAAGAATGCCAACGGATCAAATGGGAGGACGAAGATGGAATAACGAGACGAACTTGGTCCAAATAAGGCCTACGGATCAAATGGGAGGACGAAGAGGGACGAACGAGACAAACTTGGTACAAAGAAGGCCAACAGATCAAATGGGAGGACGAAGACGGACGAACGAGACGACCATGGTCCAAAGAAGGCTTACGGACCAAATGGGAGGACGAAGATGGACGAACGAGACGAACTTGGTCCAAAGAAGGCCTACGGATCAAATGGGAGGACGAAGAAGGACGAACGAGACGAACTTGGACCAAAGAAGGCCTACGGATCAAATGGGAGGACGAAGAGGGACCAACGAGACGAACTTTGTCCAAAGAAGGCCTACGGATCAAATGGGAGGATGAAGATGGACGAACGAGACGAACTTGGTCCAAAGAAGGCCTGGGGATCAAATGGGAGGACGAAGAGGGACGAACGAGACGAACTTGGTACAAAGAAGGCCAAGGGATCAAATGGGAGGACGAAGAGGGACGAACGAGACGAACTTGGTCCAAAGAAGTCCAACGGATCAAATAGGAGGACGAAGAGCGACGAACGAGACGAACTTGGTACAAAGAAGGCCAACGGATCAAATGGGAGGACGAAGATGGACGAACAAGACGAGTTTGGTCCAAAGAAGGCCTACGGATCAAATGGGAGGAAGAAGAGGGACGAACGAGACGAACTTGTACCAAAGAATACCAACGGATCAAATGGGAGGACGAAGATGGACGAACGAGACGAACTTGGTCCAAAGAAGGCCTAGGGATCAAATGGGAGGACGAACGACCCGAACTTGGTACAAAGATGGCCAAGGGATCAAATGGGAGGACGAAGATGGACGAAAGATACAAACTTTGTCCAAAGAAGGCCTACTGATCAAATGGGAGGACGTAGATGGACGAACGAGATGAACTTGGTACAAAGAAGGGCAACAGATCAAATGGGAGGACGAAGATGGACGAACGAGACGAACTTGGTCAAAGAAGGCCTACGGATCAAATGGGAGGAAGAAGATGGACGAACGAGACGAGGTTGGTCCAAAGAAGGCCTACGGATCAAATGGGTGGACGAAGAGGGACGAACGAGACGAACTTGGTCCAAAAAAATGCCAACGGATCAAATGGGAGGACGAAGATGGACGAACGAGACGAAGTTGGTACAAAGAAGGCCAACGGATCAAATGGGAGGACGAAGATGGACGAACGAGACGAACTTGGTCCAAAGAATGCCAACGGATCAAATGGGAGGACGAAGATGGAATAACGAGACGAACTTGGTCCAAATAAGGCCTACGGATCAAATGGGAGGACGAAGAGGGACGAACGAGACAAACTTGGTACAAAGAAGGCCAACAGATCAAATGGGAGGACGAAGACGGACGAACGAGACGACCATGGTCCAAAGAAGGCTTACGGATCAAATGGGAGGACGAAGATGGACGAACGAGACGAACTTGGTCCAAAGAAGGCCTACGGATCAAATGGGAGGACGAAAAAGGACGAACGAGACGAACTTGGACCAAAGAAGGCCTACGGATCAAATGGGAGGACGAAGAGGGACAAACGAGACGAACTTTGTCCAAAGAAGGCCTACGGATCAAATGGGAGGACGAAGATGGACGAACGAGACGAAGTTGGTACAAAGAAGGCCAACGGATCAAATGGGAGGACGAAGAGGGACGAACGAGACAAACTTGGTCCAAAGAATGCCAACGGATCAAATGGGAGGACGAAGATGGACGAACGAGACGAACCTGGTACAAAGAAGGCCAACGGATCAAATGGGAGGACGAAGATGGACGAACGAGAAGAACATGGACCAAAGAATGGCAACGGATCAAATGGGAGGACGAACGAGACGAACTTGGTCCAAAGAAGCCTAGGGATCAAATGGGAGGACGAAGAGGGACGAACGAGACGAACATGGTACAAAGAAGGCCAAGGGATCAAATGGGAGGACGAAGAGGGACGAACGAGACGAACTTGGTACAAAGAAAGACGAAGAGGGACGAACGAGACGAACTTGGTCCAAAGAAGTCCTACGGATCAAATGGGAGGACGAAGAGGGACGAACGAGACGAACTTGGTCCAAAGAAGGCCTTCGGATCAAATGGGAGGACGAAGAGGAACGAACTAGACGAACTTGGTACAAAGAAGGCCAACGGATCAAATGGAAGGACGAAGATGGACGAACGAGACGAAGTTGGTACAAAGAAGGCCAACAGATCAAATGGGAGGACGAAGATGGACGAACGAGACGAACTTGGTCCAAAGAATGCCAACGGATCAAATGGGAGGACGAAGATGGAATAACGAGACGAACTTGGTCCAAATAAGGCCTACGGATCAAATGGGAGGACGAAGAGGGACGAACGAGACAAACTTGGTACAAAGAAGGCCAACAGATCAAATGGGAGGACGAAGACGGACGAACGAGACGACCATGGTCCAAAGAAGGCTTACGGATCAAATGGGAGGACGAAGATGGACGAACGAGACGAACTTGGTCCAAAGAAGGCCTACGGATCAAATGGGAGGACGAAAAAGGACGAACGAGACGAACTTGGACCAAAGAAGGCCTACGGATCAAATGGGAGGACGAAGAGGGACAAACGAGACGAACTTTGTCCAAAGAAGGCCTACGGATCAAATGGGAGGACGAAGATGGACGAACGAGACGAACTTGGTCCAAAGAAGGCCTAGGGATCAAATGGGAGGACGAAGAGGGACGAACGAGACGAGCTTGGTACAAAGAAGGCCAAGGGATCAAATGGGAGGACGAAGAGGGACGAACGAGACGAACTTGGTCCAAAGATGTCCTACGGATCAAATGGGAGGACGAAGAGCGACGAACGTGACGAACTTGGTACAAAGAAGGCCAACGGATCAAATGGGAGGACGAAGATGGACGAACAAGACGAGTTTGGTCCAAAGAAGGCCTACGGAGCAAATGGGAGGAAGAAGAGGGACGAACGAGACGAACTTGGACCAAAGAATACCAACGGATCAAATGGGAGGACGAAGATGGACGAACGAGACGAACTTGGTCCAAAGAAGGCGTAGGGATCAAATGGGAGGAGGAAGAGGGACGAACGAGACGAACTACGTACAAAGAAGGCCAAGTGATCAAATGGGAGGACGAAGAGGGACGAACGAGACGAACTTGGTACAAAGAAGGCCTACGGATCAAATGGGAGGACGTAGATGGACGAACAAGACGAACTTGGAACAAAGAAGGCCAACGGATCAAATGGGAGGAAGAAGATGGACGAACGAGACGAACTTGGTACAAAGAAGGCCAACGGATCAAATGGGAGGGCGAAGATGGACGAACGAGACGAGTTTGGTCGAAAGAAGGCCTGCGGATCAAATGAGAGGACGAAGAGGGACGACCGAGACGAACATGGTCCAAAGAAGGCCTACGGATCAAATGGGAGGACGAAGAGCGACGAACGAGACGAACTTGGTACAAAGAAGGCCAACGGATCAAATGGGAGGACGAAGATGGACGAACGAGACGAGTTTGGTCCAAAGAAGGCCTACGAATCAAATGGGAGGACGAAGAGGGACGAACGAGACGAATTTGGTCCAAAGAATGCCAACAGATCAAATGGGAGGACGAAGATGGACGAACGAGACGAACCTGGTACAAAGAAGGCCAACGGATCAAATGGGAGGACGAAGATGGACGAACGAGAAGAACATGGACCAAAGAATGGCAACGGATCAAATGGGAGGACGAACGAGACGAACTTGGTCCAAAGAAGCCTAGGGATCAAATGGGAGGACGAAGAGGGACGAACGAGACGAACTTGGTACAAAGAAGGCCAAGGGATCAAATGGGAGGACGAAGAGGGACGAACGAGACGAACTTGGTACAAAGAAAGACGAAGAGGGACGAACGAGACGAACTTGGTCCAAAGAAGTCCTACGGATCAAATGGGAGGACGAAGAGGGACGAACGAGACGAACTTGGTCCAATGAAGGCCTTCGGATCAAATGGGAGGACGAAGAGGAACGAACTAGACGAACTTGGTACAAAGAAGGCCAACGGATCAAATGGAAGGACGAAGATGGACGAACGAGACGAAGTTGGTACAAAGAAGGCCAACAGATCAAATGGGAGGACGAAGATGGACGAACGAGACGAACTTGGTCCAAAGAATGCCAACGGATCAAATGGGAGGACGAAGATGGACGAACGAGACGAACTTGGTCCAAATAAGGCCTACGGATCAAATGGGAGGACGAAGAGGGACGAACGAGACGAACTTGGTCCAAAGAAGGCCTACGGATCAAATGGGAGGACGAAGAGGGACGAACGAGACGAACTTGGTACAAAGAAGGCCAACCGATCAAATGGGAGGACGAAAAGGGACGAACGAGACGAGCTTGGTCCAAAGAATGCCAACGGATCAAATGGGAGGACGAAGATGGACGAACGAGACGAACTTGGTCCAAGGAAGGCCTACGGATCAAATGGGAGGACGAAGAGGGACGAACGAGATGAACTTCATCCAAAGAAGGCCAACGGATCAAATGGGAGGACGAAGAGGGACGAACGAGACGAACTTGGTCCAAAGAAGTCCAACGGATCAAATGGGAGGACGAAGAGGGACGAACGAGACGAACATGGACCAAAGAATGCCAACGGATCAAATGGGAGGACGAAGATAGACGAACGAGACGAACTTGGTCCAAAGAAGGCCTACAGATCAAATGGGAAGACGAAGAGGGACGAACGAGACGAACATGGTACAAAGAAGGCCTACGGATCAAGTTGGAGGACGAAGATGGACGAACGAGACGAACTTGGTACAAAGAAGGCCAACCGATCAAATGGGAGGACGAAAAGGGACGAACGAGACGAGCTTGGTCCAAAGAATGCCAACGGATCAAATGGGAGGACGAAGATGGACGAACGAGATGAACTTGGTCCAAAGAAGGCCTAGGGATCAAATGGGAGGACGAAGAGGGACGAACGAGACGAACTTGGTCCAAAGATGTCCTACGGATCAAATGGGAGGACGAAGAGCGACGAACGTGACGAACTTGGTACAAAGAAGGCCAACGGATCAAATGGGAGGACGAAGATGGACGAACAAGATGAGTTTGGTCCAAAGAAGGCCTACGGAGCAAATGGGAGGAAGAAGAGGGACGAACGAGACGAACTTGGACCAAAGAATACCAACGGATCAACTGGGAGGACGAAGATGGACGAACGAGACGAACTTGGTCCAAAGAAGGCATAGGGATCAAATGGGAGGAGGAAGAGGGACGAACGAGACGAACTACGTACAAAGAAGGCCAAGTGATCAAATGGGAGGACGAAGAGGGACGAACGAGACGAACTTGGTACAAAGAAGGCCTACGGATCAAATGGGAGGACGTAGATGGACGAACAAGACGAACTTGGAACAAAGAAGGCCAACGGATCAAATGGGAGGAAGAAGATGGACGAACGAGACGAACTTGGTACAAAGAAGGCCAACGGATCAAATGGGAGGGCGAAGATGGACGAACGAGATGAGTTTGGTCGAAAGAAGGCCTGCGGATCAAATGAGAGGACGAAGAGGGACGAACGAGACGAACTTGGTACAAAGAAGGCCAACGGATCAAATGGGAGGACGAAGATGGACGAACGAGACGAGTTTGGTCCAAAGAAGGCCTACGAATCAAATGGGAGGACGAAGAGGGACGAACGAGACGAAGTTGGTACAAAGAAGGCCAACAGATCAAATGGGAGGACGAAGATGGACGAACGAGACGAACTTGGTCCAAAGAATGCCAACGGATCAAATGGGAGGACGAAGATGGACGAACGAGACGAACTTGGTCCAAATAAGGCCTACGGATCAAATGGGAGGACGAAGAGGGACGAACGAGACGAACTTGGTCCAAAGAAGGCCTACGGATCAAATGGGAGGACGAAGAGGGACGAACGAGACGAACTTGGTACAAAGAAGGCCAACCGATCAAATGGGAGGACGAAAAGGGACGAACGAGACGAGCTTGGTCCAAAGAATGCCAACGGATCAAATGGGAGGAAGAAGAGGGACGAACGAGACGAACTTGGACCAAAGAATACCAACGGATCAACTGGGAGGACGAAGATGGACGAACGAGACGAACTTGGTCCAAAGAAGGCATAGGGATCAAATGGGAGGAGGAAGAGGGACGAACGAGACGAACTACGTACAAAGAAGGCCAAGTGATCAAATGGGAGGACGAAGAGGGACGAACGAGACGAACTTGGTACAAAGAAGGCCTACGGATCAA
>BRZY01000024.1:185000-187500 GCA_030159175.1 Glycyrrhiza uralensis | reverse complement strand
CGGCACCGTGGCTAAGCGCCGGGACCAAACGCTAACACCACGGCCAAGAACGGGGCAAAACGCGGCACGCCGGGCCAAAACGCTAACACCACGGCTAAGCGCCGGGGCAAAACGCAAGCACCACGGCTAAGAATCGGCACCGTGGCTAAGCGCCGGGACCAAACGCTAACACCACGGCCAAGAACGGGGCAAAACGCGGCACGCCGGGCCAAAACGCTAACACCACGGCTAAGCGCCGGGGCAAAACGCAAGCACCACGGCTAAGAATCGGCACCGTGGCTAAGCGCCGGGACCAAACGCTAACACCACGGCCAAGAACGGGGCAAAACGCGGCACGCCGGGCCAAAACGCTAACCCCACGGCTAAGCGCCGGGGCAAAACGCAAGCACCACGGCTAAGAATCGGCAACGTGGCTAAGCGCCGGGACCAAACGCTAACACCACGGCCAAGAACGGGGCAAAACGCGGCACGCCGGGCCAAAACGCTAACACCACGGCTAAGCGCCGGGGCAAAACGCAAGCACCACGGCTAAGAATCGGCACCGTGGCTAAGCGCCGGGACCAAACGCTAACACCACGGCCAAGAACGGGGCAAAACGCGGCACGCCGGGCCAAAACGCTAACACCACGGCTAAGCGCCGGGGCAAAACGCAAGCACCACGGCTAAGAATCGGCACCGTGGCTAAGCGCCGGGACCAAACGCTAACACCACGGCCAAGAACGGGGCAAAACGCGGCACGCCGGGCCAAAACGCTAACACCACGGCTAAGCGCCGGGGCAAAACGCAAGCACCACGGCTAAGAATCGGCACCGTGGCTAAGCGCCGGGACCAAACGCTAACACCACGGCCAAGAACGGGGCAAAACGCGGCACGCCGGGCCAAAACGCTAACACCACGGCTAAGCGCCGGGGCAAAACGCAAGCACCACGGCTAAGAATCGGCACCGTGGCTAAGCGCCGGGACCAAACGCTAACACCACGGCCAAGAACGGGGCAAAACGCGGCACGCCGGGCCAAAACGCTAACCCCACGGCTAAGCGCCGGGGCAAAACGCAAGCACCACGGCTAAGAATCGGCAACGTGGCTAAGCGCCGGGACCAAACGCTAACACCACGGCCAAGAACGGGGCAAAACGCGGCACGCCGGGCCAAAACGCTAACACCACGGCTAAGCGCCGGGGCAAAACGCAAGCACCACGGCTAAGAATCGGCACCGTGGCTAAGCGCCGGGACCAAACGCTAACACCACGGCCAAGAACGGGGCAAAACGCGGCACGCCGGGCCAAAACGCTAACACCACGGCTAAGCGCCGGGGCAAAACGCAAGCACCACGGCTAAGAATCGGCACCGTGGCTAAGCGCCGGGACCAAACGCTAACACCACGGCCAAGAACGGGGCAAAACGCGGCACGCCGGGCCAAAACGCTAACACCACGGCTAAGCGCCGGGGCAAAACGCAAGCACCACAGCTAAGAATCGGCACCGTGGCTAAGCGCCGGGACCAAACGCTAACACCACGGCCAAGAACGGGGCAAAACGCGGCACGCCGGGCCAAAACGCTAACACCACGGCTTAGCGCCGGGGCAAAACGCAAGCACCACGGCTAAGAATCGGCACCGTGGCTAAGCGCCGGGACCAAACGCTAACTCCACGGCCAAGAACGGGGCAAAACGCGGCACGCCGGGCCAAAACGCTAACACCACAGCTAAGCGCCGGGGCAAAACGCAAGCACCACGGCTAAGAATCGGCACCGTGGCTAAGCGCCGGGACCAAACGCTAACACCACGGCCAAGAACGGGGCAAAACGCGGCACGCCGGGCCAAAACGCTAACACCACGGCTTAGCGCCGGGGCAAAACGCAAGCACCACGGCTAAGAATCGGCACCGTGGCTAAGCGCCGGGACCAAACGCTAACACCACGGCCAAGAACGGGGCAAAACGCGGCACGCCGGGCCAAAACGCTAACTCCACGGCTAAGCGCCGGGGCAAAACGCAAGCACCACGGCTAAGAATCGGCACCGTGGCTAAGCGCCGGGACCAAACGCTAACACCACGGCCAAGAACGGGGCAAAACGCGGCACGCCGGGCCAAAACGCTAACACCACGGCTAAGCGCCGGGGCAAAACGCAAGCACCACGGCTAAGAATCGGCACCGTGGCTAAGCGCCGGGACCAAACGCTAACACCACGGCCAAGAACGGGGCAAAACGCGGCACGCCGGGCCAAAACGCTAACACCACGGCTTAGCGCCGGGGCAAAACGCAAGCACCACGGCTAAGAATCGGCACCGTGGCTAAGCGCCGGGACCAAACGCTAACTCCACGGCGAAGAACGGGGCAAAACGCGGCACGCCGGGCCAAAACGCTAACACCACAGCTAAGCGCCGGGGCAAAACGCAAGCACCACGGCTAAGAATCGGCACCGTGGCTAAGCGCCGGGACCAAAAGCTAACACCACGGCCAAGAACGGGGCAAAACGCGGCACGCCGGGCCAAAACGCTAACA
>BRZY01000024.1:172500-175000 GCA_030159175.1 Glycyrrhiza uralensis | reverse complement strand
TCCCGGGCCAAGGTCAGGCAGGTGCTCCCCCCTATAATAGGCTAATATGCACTTGCCAATTTTGTACTAGTAGACACCTTTTTTGTGAGGAGACATAAGGCCAAATTTGGACCTAGAGGTCGAATTTCGATATGATTTTTTGCAGGCATGCTTAGAAAATTCATATCTCCTTGTTCCCCAAGTTTCACAATTTTTCACCAAGAGATGAATTTATTATAATTTTTTTAAGTGGCCAAAACGCAGAAAATCCAAAAAAATGGAAAATTGTACTTTTAGATTGAATTTTCGTCTGATTTTTTTATGGCAAGTAACTGAACCCATGTCCAATGTGTCCTCCAAATTTCATGGCATTTGCACGCGGGGATTTTTTTCTATGATTTTTTTACCAAAATCAAGAAACGCAAAAAAACCGAGCACGTGCAAGATGACTTGCTAACACCGCCAAACCTTCCCCATCCTTTGTGGGAAGCAAAGATAGTTGTCCAAACTGATTTTCGTTAAGAACGGGCCCAAACGCTACACACCGGGACCAAAACGCTAACACCACGGCCAAGAACGGGCCAAAACGAGGCACGCCGGGCCAAAACGCTAACACCACGGCTAAGCGCAAGCACCACGGCTAAGAATCGGCACCGTGGCTAAGCGCCGGGACCAAACGCTAACACCACGGCCAAGAACGGGGCAAAACGCGGCACGCCGGGCCAAAACGCTAACACCACGGCTAAGCGCCGGGGCAAAACGCAAGCACCACGGCTAAGAATCGGCACCGTGGCTAAGCGCCGGGACCAAACGCTAACACCACGGCCAAGAACGGGGCAAAACGCGGCACGCCGGGCCAAAACGCTAACACCACGGCTAAGCGCCGGGGCAAAACGCAAGCACCACGGCTAAGAATCGGCACCGTGGCTAAGCGCCGGGACCAAACGCTAACACCACGGCCAAGAACGGGGCAAAACGCGGCACGCCGGGCCAAAACGCTAACCCCACGGCTAAGCGCCGGGGCAAAACGCAAGCACCACGGCTAAGAATCGGCAACGTGGCTAAGCGCCGGGACCAAACGCTAACACCACGGCCAAGAACGGGGCAAAACGCGGCACGCCGGGCCAAAACGCTAACACCACGGCTAAGCGCCGGGGCAAAACGCAAGCACCACGGCTAAGAATCGGCACCGTGGCTAAGCGCCGGGACCAAACGCTAACACCACGGCCAAGAACGGGGCAAAACGCGGCACGCCGGGCCAAAACGCTAACACCACGGCTAAGCGCCGGGGCAAAACGCAAGCACCACGGCTAAGAATCGGCACCGTGGCTAAGCGCCGGGACCAAACGCTAACACCACGGCCAAGAACGGGGCAAAACGCGGCACGCCGGGCCAAAACGCTAACACCACGGCTAAGCGCCGGGGCAAAACGCAAGCACCACGGCTAAGAATCGGCACCGTGGCTAAGCGCCGGGACCAAACGCTAACACCACGGCCAAGAACGGGGCAAAACGCGGCACGCCGGGCCAAAACGCTAACACCACGGCTAAGCGCCGGGGCAAAACGCAAGCACCACGGCTAAGAATCGGCACCGTGGCTAAGCGCCGGGACCAAACGCTAACACCACGGCCAAGAACGGGGCAAAACGCGGCACGCCGGGCCAAAACGCTAACCCCACGGCTAAGCGCCGGGGCAAAACGCAAGCACCACGGCTAAGAATCGGCAACGTGGCTAAGCGCCGGGACCAAACGCTAACACCACGGCCAAGAACGGGGCAAAACGCGGCACGCCGGGCCAAAACGCTAACACCACGGCTAAGCGCCGGGGCAAAACGCAAGCACCACGGCTAAGAATCGGCACCGTGGCTAAGCGCCGGGACCAAACGCTAACACCACGGCCAAGAACGGGGCAAAACGCGGCACGCCGGGCCAAAACGCTAACACCACGGCTAAGCGCCGGGGCAAAACGCAAGCACCACGGCTAAGAATCGGCACCGTGGCTAAGCGCCGGGACCAAACGCTAACACCACGGCCAAGAACGGGGCAAAACGCGGCACGCCGGGCCAAAACGCTAACACCACGGCTAAGCGCCGGGGCAAAACGCAAGCACCACGGCTAAGAATCGGCACCGTGGCTAAGCGCCGGGACCAAACGCTAACACCACGGCCAAGAACGGGGCAAAACGCGGCACGCCGGGCCAAAACGCTAACACCACGGCTTAGCGCCGGGGCAAAACGCAAGCACCACGGCTAAGAATCGGCACCGTGGCTAAGCGCCGGGACCAAACGCTAACTCCACGGCCAAGAACGGGGCAAAACGCGGCACGCCGGGCCAAAACGCTAACACCACAGCTAAGCGCCGGGGCAAAACGCAAGCACCACGGCTAAGAATCGGCACCGTGGCTAAGCGCCGGGACCAAACGCTAACACCACGGCCAAGAACGGGGCAAAACGCGGCACGCCGGGCCAAAACGCTAACACCACGGCTTAGCGCCGGGGCAAAACGCAAGCACCACGGCTAAG
>BRZY01000024.1:157500-162500 GCA_030159175.1 Glycyrrhiza uralensis | reverse complement strand
TGCCGGGGCGTTGGAAATTCGAAAGGGACCAAGATCAACGCCCCGGCACGCACCACCCCCGCGTCTCGATTCTGGACTTTGCCACGAGGCGATTGCAAGCACGTCACAAGCCATCGGAACGTGCCGCTCCCAGAATCGCGACTCGCGGGTGGCTCATGTTGAGGCGTTATCAACGCCCAACGCACCACCCTAGCGTCTCGATGCTGGAATGCGCCACGAGGCGATGCCAAGCACATGACAAGCAATCGGACCGTGCCACGTCCAGAATCGCGACTCGGGGGCAAATCGTGCCGGGGCGTTCGAAAATTCGAATGGGACCAAGATCAACGCCCCAGCACGCACCACCCCCGCGTCTCGATTCTGGACTTTGCCACGAGGCGATTGCAAGCACGTCACAAGACATCGGAACGTGCCGCGCCCAGAATCGCGACTCGAGGGTGGCTCATGTTGAGGCGTTATCAACGCCCAACGCACCACCCTCGCGTCTCGATGCTGGAATGCGCCACGAGGCGATGCCAAGCACATGACAAGCAATCGGACCGTGCCACGTCCAGAATCGCGACTCGGGGACGGCTAGTGCCAGGGCGTTGGAAAATTCGAAAGGGACCAAGATCAACGCCCCGGCACGCACCACCCCCGCGTCTCGATTCTGGACTTTGCCACGAGGCGATTGCAAGCACGTCACAAGGAATCGAAACGTGCCGCGCCCAGAATCGCGACTCGCGGGTGGCTCATGTTGAGGCGTTATCAACGCCCAACGCACCACCCTCGCGTCTCGATGCTGGAATGCGCCACGAGGCGATGCCAAGCACATGACAAGCAATCGGACCGTGCCACGTCCAGAATCGCGACTCGGGGACGGCTAGTGCCGGGGCGTTGGAAAATTCGAAAGGGACCAAGATCAACGCCCCGGCACGCACCACCCCCGCGTCTGGATTCTGGACTTTGCCACGAGGCGATTGCAAGCACATCACAAGGAATCGAAACGTGCCGCGCCCAGAATCGCGACTCGCGGGTGGCTCATGTTGAGGCGTTATCAACGCCCAACGCACCACCCTCGCGTCTCGATGCTGGAATGCGCCACGAGGCGATGCCAAGCACATGACAAGCAATCGGACCGTGCCACGTCCAGAATCGCGACTCGGGGACGGCTAGTGCCGGGGCGTTGGAAAATTCGAAAGGGACCAAGATCAACGCCCCGGCACGCACCACCCCCGCGTCTCGATTCTGGACTTTGCCACGAGGCGATTGCAAGCACGTCACAAGGAATCGAAACGTGCCGCGCCCAGAATCGCGACTCGCGGGTGGCTCATGTTGAGGCGTTATCAACGCCCAACGCACCACCCTCGCGTCTCGATGCTGGAATGCGCCACGAGGCGATGCCAAGCACATGACAAGCAATCGGAACGTGCCACGTCCAGAATCGCGACTCGGGGACGGCTCGTGCCGGGGCGTTGGAAAATTCGAAAGGGACCAAGATCAACGCCCCGGCACGCACCGCCCCCGCGTCTCGATTCTGGACTTCGCCACGAGAAATTTCGCATGGCATGGCGGGTGATTGATGGGTTTACATTTCGAAACCGAATCCCGTGGCTTGATCCGGAATCGCGACTCGTGGGTAGCTCATGCAGGGGCGTTGGAAATTTCGAACGGGACCAGGTCCAACGCCCAAACGCACCACCCTCGCGTCTCGATGCCAAACGTCCCCACGTCCCCTCGGCCCCAAGGCCCAAGGCATTCATCGCGCCACGCGTTTTATATATGCGGTCGGGGGCCTTGCGGTTTACCCCCCGGCACGCATCGCACGCGAGACGCGATATGCTTGACCAAGCCTTGACGCCGTTCGGTTTCAAAACGTAAACCGATCAATAACCCACCATGCCATGGGAAACGATGCTCAAACAAGCCTAGGAAGGCTCCCAAAAGCATGTGGGAGAAGCCCCATGGCAGCCCCGCACAGACCTCCCGGGCCAAGGTCAGGCAGGTGCTCCCCCCTATAATAGGCTAATATGCACTTGCCAATTTTGTACCAGTAGACACCTTTTTTGTGAGGAGACATAAGGCCAAATTTGGACCTAGAGGTCGAATTTCGATATGATTTTTTGCAGGCATGCTTAGAAAATTCATATCTCCTTGTTCCCCAAGTTTCACAATTTTTCACCAAGAGATGAATTTATTATAATTTTTTTAAGTGGCCAAAACGCAGAAAATCCAAAAAAATGGAAAATTGTACTTTTAGATTGAATTTTCGTCTGATTTTTTTATGGCAAGTAACTGAACCCATGTCCAATGTGTCCTCCAAATTTCATGGCATTTGCACGCGGGGATTTTTTTCTATGATTTTTTTACCAAAATCAAGAAACGCAAAAAAACCGAGCACGTGCAAGATGACTTGCTAACACCGCCAAACCTTCCCCATCCTTTGTGGGAAGCAAAGATAGTTGTCCAAACTGATTTTCGTTAAGAACGGGCCCAAACGCTACACACCGGGACCAAAACGCTAACACCACGGCCAAGAACGGGCCAAAACGAGGCACGCCGGGCCAAAACGCTAACACCACGGCTAAGCGCAAGCACCACGGCTAAGAATCGGCACCGTGGCTAAGCGCCGGGACCAAACGCTAACACCACGGCCAAGAACGGGGCAAAACGCGGCACGCCGGGCCAAAACGCTAACACCACGGCTAAGCGCCGGGGCAAAACGCAAGCACCACGGCTAAGAATCGGCACCGTGGCTAAGCGCCGGGACCAAACGCTAACACCACGGCCAAGAACGGGGCAAAACGCGGCACGCCGGGCCAAAACGCTAACACCACGGCTAAGCGCCGGGGCAAAACGCAAGCACCACGGCTAAGAATCGGCACCGTGGCTAAGCGCCGGGACCAAACGCTAACACCACGGCCAAGAACGGGGCAAAACGCGGCACGCCGGGCCAAAACGCTAACCCCACGGCTAAGCGCCGGGGCAAAACGCAAGCACCACGGCTAAGAATCGGCAACGTGGCTAAGCGCCGGGACCAAACGCTAACACCACGGCCAAGAACGGGGCAAAACGCGGCACGCCGGGCCAAAACGCTAACACCACGGCTAAGCGCCGGGGCAAAACGCAAGCACCACGGCTAAGAATCGGCACCGTGGCTAAGCGCCGGGACCAAACGCTAACACCACGGCCAAGAACGGGGCAAAACGCGGCACGCCGGGCCAAAACGCTAACACCACGGCTAAGCGCCGGGGCAAAACGCAAGCACCACGGCTAAGAATCGGCACCGTGGCTAAGCGCCGGGACCAAACGCTAACACCACGGCCAAGAACGGGGCAAAACGCGGCACGCCGGGCCAAAACGCTAACACCACGGCTAAGCGCCGGGGCAAAACGCAAGCACCACGGCTAAGAATCGGCACCGTGGCTAAGCGCCGGGACCAAACGCTAACACCACGGCCAAGAACGGGGCAAAACGCGGCACGCCGGGCCAAAACGCTAACCCCACGGCTAAGCGCCGGGGCAAAACGCAAGCACCACGGCTAAGAATCGGCAACGTGGCTAAGCGCCGGGACCAAACGCTAACACCACGGCCAAGAACGGGGCAAAACGCGGCACGCCGGGCCAAAACGCTAACACCACGGCTAAGCGCCGGGGCAAAACGCAAGCACCACGGCTAAGAATCGGCACCGTGGCTAAGCGCCGGGACCAAACGCTAACACCACGGCCAAGAACGGGGCAAAACGCGGCACGCCGGGCCAAAACGCTAACCCCACGGCTAAGCGCCGGGGCAAAACGCAAGCACCACGGCTAAGAATCGGCAACGTGGCTAAGCGCCGGGACCAAACGCTAACACCACGGCCAAGAACGGGGCAAAACGCGGCACGCCGGGCCAAAACGCTAACACCACGGCTAAGCGCCGGGGCAAAACGCAAGCACCACGGCTAAGAATCGGCACCGTGGCTAAGCGCCGGGACCAAACGCTAACACCACGGCCAAGAACGGGGCAAAACGCGGCACGCCGGGCCAAAACGCTAACACCACGGCTTAGCGCCGGGGCAAAACGCAAGCACCACGGCTAAGAATCGGCACCGTGGCTAAGCGCCGGGACCAAACGCTAACACCACGGCCAAGAACGGGGCAAAACGCGGCACGCCGGGCCAAAACGCTAACTCCACGGCTAAGCGCCGGGGCAAAACGCAAGCACCACGGCTAAGAATCGGCACCGTGGCTAAGCGCCGGGACCAAACGCTAACACCACGGCCAAGAACGGGGCAAAACGCGGCACGCCGGGCCAAAACGCTAACACCACGGCTAAGCGCCGGGGCAAAACGCAAGCACCACGGCTAAGAATCGGCACCGTGGCTAAGCGCCGGGACCAAACGCTAACACCACGGCCAAGAACGGGGCAAAACGCGGCACGCCGGGCCAAAACGCTAACACCACGGCTTAGCGCCGGGGCAAAACGCAAGCACCACGGCTAAGAATCGGCACCGTGGCTAAGCGCCGGGACCAAACGCTAACTCCACGGCGAAGAACGGGGCAAAACGCGGCACGCCGGGCCAAAACGCTAACACCACAGCTAAGCGCCGGGGCAAAACGCAAGCACCACGGCTAAGAATCGGCACCGTGGCTAAGCGCCGGGACCAAAAGCTAACACCACGGCCAAGAACGGGGCAAAACGCGGCACGCCGGGCCAAAACGCTAACACCACGGCTTAGCGCCGGGGCAAAACGCAAGCACCACGGCTAAGAATCGGCACCGTGGCTAAGCGCCGGGACCAAACGCTAACACCACGGCCAAGAACGGGGCAAAACGCGGCATGCCGGGCCAAAACGCTAACCCCACGGCTAAGCGCCGGGGCAAAACGCAAGCACCACGGCTAAGAATCGGCACCGTGGCTAAGCGCCGGGACCAAACGCTAACACCACGGCCAAGAACGGGGCAAAACGCGGCACGCCGGGCCAAAACGCTAAAACCACGGCTAAGCGCCGGGGCAAAACGCAAGCACCACGGCTAAGA
>BRZY01000024.1:135000-147500 GCA_030159175.1 Glycyrrhiza uralensis | reverse complement strand
TGGACTTTGCCACGAGGCGATTGCAAGCACATCACAAGGAATCGAAACGTGCCGCGCCCAGAATCGCGACTCGCGGGTGGCTCATGTTGAGGCGTTATCAACGCCCAACGCACCACCCTCGCGTCTCGATGCTGGAATGCGCCACGAGGCGATGCCAAGCACATGACAAGCAATCGGACCGTGCCACGTCCAGAATCGCGACTCGGGGACGGCTAGTGCCGGGGCGTTGGAAAATTCGAAAGGGACCAAGATCAACGCCCCGGCACGCACCACCCCCGCGTCTCGATTCTGGACTTTGCCACGAGGCGATTGCAAGCACGTCACAAGGAATCGAAACGTGCCGCGCCCAGAATCGCGACTCGCGGGTGGCTCATGTTGAGGCGTTATCAACGCCCAACGCACCACCCTCGCGTCTCGATGCTGGAATGCGCCACGAGGCGATGCCAAGCACATGACAAGCAATCGGAACGTGCCACGTCCAGAATCGCGACTCGGGGACGGCTCGTGCCGGGGCGTTGGAAAATTCGAAAGGGACCAAGATCAACGCCCCGGCACGCACCGCCCCCGAGTCTCGATTCTGGACTTCGCCACGAGAAATTTCGCATGGCATGGCGGGTGATTGATGGGTTTACATTTCGAAACCGAATCCCGTGGCTTGATCCGGAATCGCGACTCGTGGGTAGCTCATGCAGGGGCGTTGGAAATTTCGAACGGGACCAGGTCCAACGCCCAAACGCACCACCCTCGCGTCTCGATGCCAAACGTCCCCACGTCCCCTCGGCCCCAAGGCCCAAGGCATTCATCGCGCCACGCGTTTTATATATGCGGTCGGGGGCCTTGCGGTTTACCCCCCGGCACGCATCGCACGCGAGACGCGATATGCTTGACCAAGCCTTGACGCCGTTCGGTTTCAAAACGTAAACCGATCAATAACCCACCATGCCATGGGAAACGATGCTCAAACAAGCCTAGGAAGGCTCCCAAAAGCATGTGGGAGAAGCCCCATGGCAGCCCCGCACAGACCTCCCGGGCCAAGGTCAGGCAGGTGCTCCCCCCTATAATAGGCTAATATGCACTTGCCAATTTTGTACCAGTAGACACCTTTTTTGTGAGGAGACATAAGGCCAAATTTGGACCTAGAGGTCGAATTTCGATATGATTTTTTGCAGGCATGCTTAGAAAATTCATATCTCCTTGTTCCCCAAGTTTCACAATTTTTCACCAAGAGATGAATTTATTATAATTTTTTTAAGTGGCCAAAACGCAGAAAATCCAAAAAAATGGAAAATTGTACTTTTAGATTGAATTTTCGTCTGATTTTTTTATGGCAAGTAACTGAACCCATGTCCAATGTGTCCTCCAAATTTCATGGCATTTGCACGCGGGGATTTTTTTCTATGATTTTTTTACCAAAATCAAGAAACGCAAAAAAACCGAGCACGTGCAAGATGACTTGCTAACACCGCCAAACCTTCCCCATCCTTTGTGGGAAGCAAAGATAGTTGTCCAAACTGATTTTCGTTAAGAACGGGCCCAAACGCTACACACCGGGACCAAAACGCTAACACCACGGCCAAGAACGGGCCAAAACGAGGCACGCCGGGCCAAAACGCTAACACCACGGCTAAGCGCAAGCACCACGGCTAAGAATCGGCACCGTGGCTAAGCGCCGGGACCAAACGCTAACACCACGGCCAAGAACGGGGCAAAACGCGGCACGCCGGGCCAAAACGCTAACACCACGGCTAAGCGCCGGGGCAAAACGCAAGCACCACGGCTAAGAATCGGCACCGTGGCTAAGCGCCGGGACCAAACGCTAACACCACGGCCAAGAACGGGGCAAAACGCGGCACGCCGGGCCAAAACGCTAACCCCACGGCTAAGCGCCGGGGCAAAACGCAAGCACCACGGCTAAGAATCGGCAACGTGGCTAAGCGCCGGGACCAAACGCTAACACCACGGCCAAGAACGGGGCAAAACGCGGCACGCCGGGCCAAAACGCTAACACCACGGCTAAGCGCCGGGGCAAAACGCAAGCACCACGGCTAAGAATCGGCACCGTGGCTAAGCGCCGGGACCAAACGCTAACACCACGGCCAAGAACGGGGCAAAACGCGGCACGCCGGGCCAAAACGCTAACACCACGGCTAAGCGCCGGGGCAAAACGCAAGCACCACGGCTAAGAATCGGCACCGTGGCTAAGCGCCGGGACCAAACGCTAACACCACGGCCAAGAACGGGGCAAAACGCGGCACGCCGGGCCAAAACGCTAACACCACGGCTAAGCGCCGGGGCAAAACGCAAGCACCACGGCTAAGAATCGGCACCGTGGCTAAGCGCCGGGACCAAACGCTAACACCACGGCCAAGAACGGGGCAAAACGCGGCACGCCGGGCCAAAACGCTAACACCACGGCTAAGCGCCGGGGCAAAACGCAAGCACCACGGCTAAGAATCGGCACCGTGGCTAAGCGCCGGGACCAAACGCTAACACCACGGCCAAGAACGGGGCAAAACGCGGCACGCCGGGCCAAAACGCTAACCCCACGGCTAAGCGCCGGGGCAAAACGCAAGCACCACGGCTAAGAATCGGCAACGTGGCTAAGCGCCGGGACCAAACGCTAACACCACGGCCAAGAACGGGGCAAAACGCGGCACGCCGGGCCAAAACGCTAACACCACGGCTAAGCGCCGGGGCAAAACGCAAGCACCACGGCTAAGAATCGGCACCGTGGCTAAGCGCCGGGACCAAACGCTAACACCACGGCCAAGAACGGGGCAAAACGCGGCACGCCGGGCCAAAACGCTAACCCCACGGCTAAGCGCCGGGGCAAAACGCAAGCACCACGGCTAAGAATCGGCAACGTGGCTAAGCGCCGGGACCAAACGCTAACACCACGGCCAAGAACGGGGCAAAACGCGGCACGCCGGGCCAAAACGCTAACACCACGGCTAAGCGCCGGGGCAAAACGCAAGCACCACGGCTAAGAATCGGCACCGTGGCTAAGCGCCGGGACCAAACGCTAACACCACGGCCAAGAACGGGGCAAAACGCGGCACGCCGGGCCAAAACGCTAACCCCACGGCTAAGCGCCGGGGCAAAACGCAAGCACCACGGCTAAGAATCGGCAACGTGGCTAAGCGCCGGGACCAAACGCTAACACCACGGCCAAGAACGGGGCAAAACGCGGCACGCCGGGCCAAAACGCTAACACCACGGCTAAGCGCCGGGGCAAAACGCAAGCACCACGGCTAAGAATCGGCACCGTGGCTAAGCGCCGGGACCAAACGCTAACACCACGGCCAAGAACGGGGCAAAACGCGGCACGCCGGGCCAAAACGCTAACACCACGGCTAAGCGCCGGGGCAAAACGCAAGCACCACGGCTAAGAATCGGCACCGTGGCTAAGCGCCGGGACCAAACGCGAACACCACGGCCAAGAACGGGGCAAAACGCGGCACGCCGGGCCAAAACGCTAACACCACGGCTAAGCGCCGGGGCAAAACGCAAGCACCACGGCTAAGAATCGGCACCGTGGCTAAGCGCCGGGACCAAACGCTAACACCACGGCCAAGAACGGGGCAAAACGCGGCACGCCGGGCCAAAACGCTAACACCACGGCTTAGCGCCGGGGCAAAACGCAAGCACCACGGCTAAGAATCGGCACCGTGGCTAAGCGCCGGGACCAAACGCTAACTCCACGGCCAAGAACGGGGCAAAACGCGGCACGCCGGGCCAAAACGCTAACACCACAGCTAAGCGCCGGGGCAAAACGCAAGCACCACGGCTAAGAATCGGCACCGTGGCTAAGCGCCGGGACCAAACGCTAACACCACGGCCAAGAAAGGGGCAAAACGCGGCACGCCGGGCCAAAACGCTAACACCACGGCTTAGCGCCGGGGCAAAACGCAAGCACCACGGCTAAGAATCGGCACCGTGGCTAAGCGCCGGGACCAAACGCTAACACCACGGCCAAGAACGGGGCAAAACGCGGCACGCCGGGCCAAAACGCTAACTCCACGGCTAAGCGCCGGGGCAAAACGCAAGCACCACGGCTAAGAATCGGCACCGTGGCTAAGCGCCGGGACCAAACGCTAACACCACGGCCAAGAACGGGGCAAAACGCGGCACGCCGGGCCAAAACGCTAACACCACGGCTAAGCGCCGGGGCAAAACGCAAGCACCACGGCTAAGAATCGGCACCGTGGCTAAGCGCCGGGACCAAACGCTAACACCACGGCCAAGAACGGGGCAAAACGCGGCACGCCGGGCCAAAACGCTAACACCACGGCTAAGCGCCGGGGCAAAACGCAAGCACCACGGCTAAGAATCGGCACCGTGGCTAAGCGCCGGGACCAAACGCTAACACCACGGCCAAGAACGGGGCAAAACGCGGCACGCCGGGCCAAAACGCTAACACCACGGCTTAGCGCCGGGGCAAAACGCAAGCACCACGGCTAAGAATCGGCACCGTGGCTAAGCGCCGGGACCAAACGCTAACTCCACGGCCAAGAACGGGGCAAAACGCGGCACGCCGGGCCAAAACGCTAACACCACAGCTAAGCGCCGGGGCAAAACGCAAGCACCACGGCTAAGAATCGGCACCGTGGCTAAGCGCCGGGACCAAACGCTAACACCACGGCCAAGAACGGGGCAAAACGCGGCACGCCGGGCCAAAACGCTAACACCACGGCTTAGCGCCGGGGCAAAACGCAAGCACCACGGCTAAGAATCGGCACCGTGGCTAAGCGCCGGGACCAAACGCTAACACCACGGCCAAGAACGGGGCAAAACGCGGCACGCCGGGCCAAAACGCTAACTCCACGGCTAAGCGCCGGGGCAAAACGCAAGCACCACGGCTAAGAATCGGCACCGTGGCTAAGCGCCGGGACCAAACGCTAACACCACGGCCAAGAACGGGGCAAAACGCGGCACGCCGGGCCAAAACGCTAACACCACGGCTAAGCGCCGGGGCAAAACGCAAGCACCACGGCTAAGAATCGGCACCGTGGCTAAGCGCCGGGACCAAACGCTAACACCACGGCCAAGAACGGGGCAAAACGCGGCACGCCGGGCCAAAACGCTAACACCACGGCTTAGCGCCGGGGCAAAACGCAAGCACCACGGCTAAGAATCGGCACCGTGGCTAAGCGCCGGGACCAAACGCTAACTCCACGGCGAAGAACGGGGCAAAACGCGGCACGCCGGGCCAAAACGCTAACACCACAGCTAAGCGCCGGGGCAAAACGCAAGCACCACGGCTAAGAATCGGCACCGTGGCTAAGCGCCGGGACCAAAAGCTAACACCACGGCCAAGAACGGGGCAAAACGCGGCACGCCGGGCCAAAACGCTAACACCACGGCTTAGCGCCGGGGCAAAACGCAAGCACCACGGCTAAGAATCGGCACCGTGGCTAAGCGCCGGGACCAAACGCTAACACCACGGCCAAGAACGGGGCAAAACGCGGCATGCCGGGCCAAAACGCTAACCCCACGGCTAAGCGCCGGGGCAAAACGCAAGCACCACGGCTAAGAATCGGCACCGTGGCTAAGCGCCGGGACCAAACGCTAACACCACGGCCAAGAACGGGGCAAAACGCGGCACGCCGGGCCAAAACGCTAAAACCACGGCTAAGCGCCGGGGCAAAACGCAAGCACCACGGCTAAGAATCGGCACCGTGGCTAAGCGCCGGGACCAAACGCTAACACCACGGCCAAGAACGGGGCAAAACGCGGCACGCCGGGCCAAAACGCTAAAACCACGGCTAAGCGCCGGGGCAAAACGCAAGCACCACGGCTAAGAATCGGCACCGTGGCTAAGCGCCGGGAACAAACGCTAACACCACGGCCAAGAACGGGGCAAAACGCGGCACGCCGGGCCAAAACGCTAACACCACGGCTAAGCGCCGGGGCAAAACGCAAGCACCACGGCTAAGAATCGGCACCGTGGCTAAGCGCCGGGACCAAACGCTAACACCACGGGCAAGAACGGGGCAAAACGCGGCACGCCGGGCCAAAACGCTAACACCACGGCTTAGCGCCGGGGCAAAACGCAAGCACCACGGCTAAGAATCGGCACCGTGGCTAAGCGCCGGGACCAAACGCTAACTCCACGGCCAAGAACGGGGCAAAACGCGGCACGCCGGGCCAAAACGCTAACACCACGGCTTAGCGCCGGGGCAAAACGCAAGCACCACGGCTAAGAATCGGCACCGTGGCTAAGCGCCGGGACCAAACGCTAACACCACGGCCAAGAACGGGGCAAAACGCGGCACGCCGGGCCAAAACGCTAACACCACGGCTAAGCGCCGGGGCAAAACGCAAGCACCACGGCTAAGAATCGGCACCGTGGCTAAGCGCCGGGACCAAACGCTAACACCACGGCCAAGAACGGGGCAAAACGCGGCACGCCGGGCCAAAACGCTAACACCACGGCTAAGCGCCGGGGCAAAACGCAAGCACCACGGCTAAGAATCGGGACCAAACGCTAAGTCCGTGGCTGTCAAATACCAAAGATCAAGTTGCAGATGACCGCACTCGAACCGGTAGACCAAACGCTAACACCACGGCCAAGAACGGGGCAAAACGCGGCACGCCGGGCCAAAACGCTAACACCACGGCTAAGCGCCGGGGCAAAACGCAAGCACCACGGCTAAGAATCGGCACCGTGGCTAAGCGCCGGGACCAAACGCTAACACCACGGCCAAGAACGGGGCAAAACGCGGCACGCCGGGCCAAAACGCTAACACCACGGCTAAGCGCCGGGGCAAAACGCAAGCACCACGGCTAAGAATCGGCACCGTGGCTAAGCGCCGGGACCAAACGCTAACACCACGGCCAAGAACGGGGCAAAACGCGGCACGCCGGGCCAAAACGCTAACACCACGGCTAAGCGCCGGGGCAAAACGCAAGCACCACGGCTAAGAATCGGCACCGTGGCTAAGCGCCGGGACCAAACGCTAAAACCACGGCCAAGAACGGGGCAAAACGCGGCACGCCGGGCCAAAACGCTAACCCCACGGCTAAGCGCCGGGGCAAAACGCAAGCACCACGGCTAAGAATCGGCAACGTGGCTAAGCGCCGGGACCAAACGCTAACACCACGGCCAAGAACGGGGCAAAACGCGGCACGCCGGGCCAAAACGCTAACACCACGGCTAAGCGCCGGGGCAAAACGCAAGCACCACGGCTAAGAATCGGCACCGTGGCTAAGCGCCGGGACCAAACGCTAACACCACGGCCAAGAACGGGGCAAAACGCGGCACGCCGGGCCAAAACGCTAACACCACGGCTAAGCGCCGGGGCAAAACGCAAGCACCACGGCTAAGAATCGGCACCGTGGCTAAGCGCCGGGACCAAACGCTAACACCACGGCCAAGAACGGGGCAAAACGCGGCACGCCGGGCCAAAACGCTAACACCACGGCTAAGCGCCGGGGCAAAACGCAAGCACCACGGCTAAGAATCGGCACCGTGGCTAAGCGCCGGGACCAAACGCTAACACCACGGCCAAGAACGGGGCAAAACGCGGCACGCCGGGCCAAAACGCTAACACCACGGCTAAGCGCCGGGGCAAAACGCAAGCACCACGGCTAAGAATCGGCAACGTGGCTAAGCGCCGGGACCAAACGCTAACACCACGGCCAAGAACGGGGCAAAACGCGGCACGCCGGGCCAAAACGCTAACACCACGGCTAAGCGCCGGGGCAAAACGCAAGCACCACGGCTAAGAATCGGCACCGTGGCTAAGCGCCGGGACCAAACGCTAACACCACGGCCAAGAACGGGGCAAAACGCGGCACGCCGGGCCAAAACGCTAACACCACGGCTAAGCGCCGGGGCAAAACGCAAGCACCACGGCTAAGAATCGGCACCGTGGCTAAGCGCCGGGACCAAACGCTAACACCACGGCCAAGAACGGGGCAAAACGCGGCACGCCGGGCCAAAACGCTAACACCACGGCTAAGCGCCGGGGCAAAACGCAAGCACCACGGCTAAGAATCGGCACCGTGGCTAAGCGCCGGGACCAAACGCTAACACCACGGCCAAGAACGGGGCAAAACGCGGCACGCCGGGCCAAAACGCTAACCCCACGGCTAAGCGCCGGGGCAAAACGCAAGCACCACGGCTAAGAATCGGCAACGTGGCTAAGCGCCGGGACCAAACGCTAACACCACGGCCAAGAACGGGGCAAAACGCGGCACGCCGGGCCAAAACGCTAACACCACGGCTAAGCGCCGGGGCAAAACGCAAGCACCACGGCTAAGAATCGGCACCGTGGCTAAGCGCCGGGACCAAACGCTAACACCACGGCCAAGAACGGGGCAAAACGCGGCACGCCGGGCCAAAACGCTAACACCACGGCTAAGCGCCGGGGCAAAACGCAAGCACCACGGCTAAGAATCGGCACCGTGGCTAAGCGCCGGGACCAAACGCTAACACCACGGCCAAGAACGGGGCAAAACGCGGCACGCCGGGCCAAAACGCTAACTCCACGGCTAAGCGCCGGGGCAAAACGCAAGCACCACGGCTAAGAATCGGCACCGTGGCTAAGCGCCGGGACCAAACGCTAACACCACGGCCAAGAACGGGGCAAAACGCGGCACGCCGGGCCAAAACGCTAACACCACGGCTAAGCGCCGGGGCAAAACGCAAGCACCACGGCTAAGAATCGGCACCGTGGCTAAGCGCCGGGACCAAACGCTAACACCACGGCCAAGAACGGGGCAAAACGCGGCACGCCGGGCCAAAACGCTAACACCACGGCTTAGCGCCGGGGCAAAACGCAAGCACCACGGCTAAGAATCGGCACCGTGGCTAAGCGCCGGGACCAAACGCTAACTCCACGGCGAAGAACGGGGCAAAACGCGGCACGCCGGGCCAAAACGCTAACACCACAGCTAAGCGCCGGGGCAAAACGCAAGCACCACGGCTAAGAATCGGCACCGTGGCTAAGCGCCGGGACCAAAAGCTAACACCACGGCCAAGAACGGGGCAAAACGCGGCACGCCGGGCCAAAACGCTAACACCACGGCTTAGCGCCGGGGCAAAACGCAAGCACCACGGCTAAGAATCGGCACCGTGGCTAAGCGCCGGGACCAAACGCTAACACCACGGCCAAGAACGGGGCAAAACGCGGCATGCCGGGCCAAAACGCTAACCCCACGGCTAAGCGCCGGGGCAAAACGCAAGCACCACGGCTAAGAATCGGCACCGTGGCTAAGCGCCGGGACCAAACGCTAACACCACGGCCAAGAACGGGGCAAAACGCGGCACGCCGGGCCAAAACGCTAAAACCACGGCTAAGCGCCGGGGCAAAACGCAAGCACCACGGCTAAGAATCGGCACCGTGGCTAAGCGCCGGGACCAAACGCTAACACCACGGCCAAGAACGGGGCAAAACGCGGCACGCCGGGCCAAAACGCTAAAACCACGGCTAAGCGCCGGGGCAAAACGCAAGCACCACGGCTAAGAATCGGCACCGTGGCTAAGCGCCGGGAACAAACGCTAACACCACGGCCAAGAACGGGGCAAAACGCGGCACGCCGGGCCAAAACGCTAACACCACGGCTAAGCGCCGGGGCAAAACGCAAGCACCACGGCTAAGAATCGGCACCGTGGCTAAGCGCCGGGACCAAACGCTAACACCACGGGCAAGAACGGGGCAAAACGCGGCACGCCGGGCCAAAACGCTAACACCACGGCTTAGCGCCGGGGCAAAACGCAAGCACCACGGCTAAGAATCGGCACCGTGGCTAAGCGCCGGGACCAAACGCTAACTCCACGGCCAAGAACGGGGCAAAACGCGGCACGCCGGGCCAAAACGCTAACACCACAGCTAAGCGCCGGGGCAAAACGCAAGCACCACGGCTAAGAATCGGCACCGTGGCTAAGCGCCGGGACCAAACGCTAACACCACGGCCAAGAACGGGGCAAAACGCGGCACGCCGGGCCAAAACGCTAACACCACGGCTTAGCGCCGGGGCAAAACGCAAGCACCACGGCTAAGAATCGGCACCGTGGCTAAGCGCCGGGACCAAACGCTAACACCACGGCCAAGAACGGGGCAAAACGCGGCACGCCGGGCCAAAACGCTAACACCACGGCTTAGCGCCGGGGCAAAACGCAAGCACCACGGCTAAGAATCGGCACCGTGGCTAAGCGCCGGGACCAAACGCTAACACCACGGCCAAGAACGGGGCAAAACGCGGCATGCCGGGCCAAAACGCTAACCCCACGGCTAAGCGCCGGGGCAAAACGCAAGCACCACGGCTAAGAATCGGCACCGTGGCTAAGCGCCGGGACCAAACGCTAACACCACGGCCAAGAACGGGGCAAAACGCGGCACGCCGGGCCAAAACGCTAAAACCACGGCTAAGCGCCGGGGCAAAACGCAAGCACCACGGCTAAGAATCGGCACCGTGGCTAAGCGCCGGGACCAAACGCTAACACCACGGCCAAGAACGGGGCAAAACGCGGCACGCCGGGCCAAAACGCTAAAACCACGGCTAAGCGCCGGGGCAAAACGCAAGCACCACGGCTAAGAATCGGCACCGTGGCTAAGCGCCGGGACCAAACGCTAACACCACGGCCAAGAACGGGGCAAAACGCGGCACGCCGGGCCAAAACGCTAACACCACGGCTTAGCGCCGGGGCAAAACGCAAGCACCACGGCTAAGAATCGGCACCGTGGCTAAGCGCCGGGACCAAACGCTAACTCCACGGCCAAGAACGGGGCAAAACGCGGCACGCCGGGCCAAAACGCTAACTCCACGGCTAAGCGCCGGGGCAAAACGCAAGCACCACGGCTAAGAATCGGCACCGTGGCTAAGCGCCGGGACCAAACGCTAACACCACGGCCAAGAACGGGGCAAAACGCGGCACGCCGGGCCAAAACGCTAACACCACGGCTAAGCGCCGGGGCAAAACGCAAGCACCACGGCTAAGAATCGGCACCGTGGCTAAGCGCCGGGACCAAACGCTAACACCACGGCCAAGAACGGGGCAAAACGCGGCACGCCGGGCCAAAACGCTAACACCACGGCTTAGCGCCGGGGCAAAACGCAAGCACCACGGCTAAGAATCGGCACCGTGGCTAAGCGCCGGGACCAAACGCTAACTCCACGGCGAAGAACGGGGCAAAACGCGGCACGCCGGGCCAAAACGCTAACACCACAGCTAAGCGCCGGGGCAAAACGCAAGCACCACGGCTAAGAATCGGCACCGTGGCTAAGCGCCGGGACCAAAAGCTAACACCACGGCCAAGAACGGGGCAAAACGCGGCACGCCGGGCCAAAACGCTAACACCACGGCTTAGCGCCGGGGCAAAACGCAAGCACCACGGCTAAGAATCGGCACCGTGGCTAAGCGCCGGGACCAAACGCTAACACCACGGCCAAGAACGGGGCAAAACGCGGCATGCCGGGCCAAAACGCTAACCCCACGGCTAAGCGCCGGGGCAAAACGCAAGCACCACGGCTAAGAATCGGCACCGTGGCTAAGCGCCGGGACCAAACGCTAACACCACGGCCAAGAACGGGGCAAAACGCGGCACGCCGGGCCAAAACGCTAAAACCACGGCTAAGCGCCGGGGCAAAACGCAAGCACCACGGCTAAGAATCGGCACCGTGGCTAAGCGCCGGGACCAAACGCTAACACCACGGCCAAGAACGGGGCAAAACGCGGCACGCCGGGCCAAAACGCTAAAACCACGGCTAAGCGCCGGGGCAAAACGCAAGCACCACGGCTAAGAATCGGCACCGTGGCTAAGCGCCGGGAACAAACGCTAACACCACGGCCAAGAACGGGGCAAAACGCGGCACGCCGGGCCAAAACGCTAACACCACGGCTAAGCGCCGGGGCAAAACGCAAGCACCACGGCTAAGAATCGGCACCGTGGCTAAGCGCCGGGACCAAACGCTAACACCACGGGCAAGAACGGGGCAAAACGCGGCACGCCGGGCCAAAACGCTAACACCACGGCTTAGCGCCGGGGCAAAACGCAAGCACCACGGCTAAGAATCGGCACCGTGGCTAAGCGCCGGGACCAAACGCTAACTCCACGGCCAAGAACGGGGCAAAACGCGGCACGCCGGGCCAAAACGCTAACACCACAGCTAAGCGCCGGGGCAAAACGCAAGCACCACGGCTAAGAATCGGCACCGTGGCTAAGCGCCGGGACCAAACGCTAACACCACGGCCAAGAACGGGGCAAAACGCGGCACGCCGGGCCAAAACGCTAACACCACGGCTTAGCGCCGGGGCAAAACGCAAGCACCACGGCTAAGAATCGGCACCGTGGCTAAGCGCCGGGACCAAACGCTAACACCACGGCCAAGAACGGGGCAAAACGCGGCACGCCGGGCCAAAACGCTAACACCACGGCTTAGCGCCGGGGCAAAACGCAAGCACCACGGCTAAGAATCGGCACCGTGGCTAAGCGCCGGGACCAAACGCTAACACCACGGCCAAGAACGGGGCAAAACGCGGCATGCCGGGCCAA
>BRZY01000024.1:125000-130000 GCA_030159175.1 Glycyrrhiza uralensis | reverse complement strand
AATGCGCCACGATGCGATGCCAAGCACATGACAAGCAATCGGACCGTGCCACGTCCAGAATCGCGACTCGGGGGCAAATCGTGCCGGGGCGTTCGAAAATTCGAAAGGGACCAAGATCAACGCCCCAGCACGCACCACCCCCGCGTCTCGATTCTGGACTTTGCCACGAGGCGATTGCAAGCACGTCACAAGCCATCGGAACGTGCCGCGCCCAGAATCGCGACTCGAGGGTGGCTCATGTTGAGGCGTTATCAACGCCCAACGCACCACCCTCGCGTCTCGAAGCTGGAATGCGCCACGAGGCGATGCCAAGCACATGACAAGCAATCGGACCGTGCCACGTCCAGAATCGCGACTCGGGGACGGCTAGTGCCAGGGCGTTGGAAAATTCGAAAGGGACCAAGATCAACGCCCCGGCACGCACCACCCCCGCGTCTCGATTCTGGACTTTGCCACGAGGCGATTGCAAGCACGTCACAAGGAATCGAAACGTGCCGCGCCCAGAATCGCGACTCGCGGGTGGCTCATGTTGAGGCGTTATCAACGCCCAACGCACCACCCTCGCGTCTCGATGCTGGAATGCGCCACGAGGCGATGCCAAGCACATGACAAGCAATCGGACCGTGCCACGTCCAGAATCGCGACTCGGGGACGGCTAGTGCCGGGGCGTTGGAAAATTCGAAAGGGACCAAGATCAACGCCCCGGCACGCACCACCCCCGCGTCTGGATTCTGGACTTTGCCACGAGGCGATTGCAAGCACATCACAAGGAATCGAAACGTGCCGCGCCCAGAATCGCGACTCGCGGGTGGCTCATGTTGAGGCGTTATCAACGCCCAACGCACCACCCTCGCGTCTCGATGCTGGAATGCGCCACGAGGCGATGCCAAGCACATGACAAGCAATCGGACCGTGCCACGTCCAGAATCGCGACTCGGGGACGGCTAGTGCCGGGGCGTTGGAAAATTCGAAAGGGACCAAGATCAACGCCCCGGCACGCACCACCCCCGCGTCTCGATTCTGGACTTTGCCACGAGGCGATTGCAAGCACGTCACAAGGAATCGAAACGTGCCGCGCCCAGAATCGCGACTCGCGGGTGGCTCATGTTGAGGCGTTATCAACGCCCAACGCACCACCCTCGCGTCTCGATGCTGGAATGCGCCACGAGGCGATGCCAAGCACATGACAAGCAATCGGAACGTGCCACGTCCAGAATCGCGACTCGGGGACGGCTCGTGCCGGGGCGTTGGAAAATTCGAAAGGGACCAAGATCAACGCCCCGGCACGCACCGCCCCCGCGTCTCGATTCTGGACTTCGCCACGAGAAATTTCGCATGGCATGGCGGGTGATTGATGGGTTTACATTTCGAAACCGAATCCCGTGGCTTGATCCGGAATCGCGACTCGTGGGTAGCTCATGCAGGGGCGTTGGAAATTTCGAACGGGACCAGGTCCAACGCCCAAACGCACCACCCTCGCGTCTCGATGCCAAACGTCCCCACGTCCCCTCGGCCCCAAGGCCCAAGGCATTCATCGCGCCACGCGTTTTATATATGCGGTCGGGGGCCTTGCGGTTTACCCCCCGGCACGCATCGCACGCGAGACGCGATATGCTTGACCAAGCCTTGACGCCGTTCGGTTTCAAAACGTAAACCGATCAATAACCCACCATGCCATGGGAAACGATGCTCAAACAAGCCTAGGAAGGCTCCCAAAAGCATGTGGGAGAAGCCCCATGGCAGCCCCGCACAGACCTCCCGGGCCAAGGTCAGGCAGGTGCTCCCCCCTATAATAGGCTAATATGCACTTGCCAATTTTGTACCAGTAGACACCTTTTTTGTGAGGAGACATAAGGCCAAATTTGGACCTAGAGGTCGAATTTCGATATGATTTTTTGCAGGCATGCTTAGAAAATTCATATCTCCTTGTTCCCCAAGTTTCACAATTTTTCACCAAGAGATGAATTTATTATAATTTTTTTAAGTGGCCAAAACGCAGAAAATCCAAAAAAATGGAAAATTGTACTTTTAGATTGAATTTTCGTCTGATTTTTTTATGGCAAGTAACTGAACCCATGTCCAATGTGTCCTCCAAATTTCATGGCATTTGCACGCGGGGATTTTTTTCTATGATTTTTTTACCAAAATCAAGAAACGCAAAAAAACCGAGCACGTGCAAGATGACTTGCTAACACCGCCAAACCTTCCCCATCCTTTGTGGGAAGCAAAGATAGTTGTCCAAACTGATTTTCGTTAAGAACGGGCCCAAACGCTACACACCGGGACCAAAACGCTAACACCACGGCCAAGAACGGGCCAAAACGAGGCACGCCGGGCCAAAACGCTAACACCACGGCTAAGCGCAAGCACCACGGCTAAGAATCGGCACCGTGGCTAAGCGCCGGGACCAAACGCTAACACCACGGCCAAGAACGGGGCAAAACGCGGCACGCCGGGCCAAAACGCTAACACCACGGCTAAGCGCCGGGGCAAAACGCAAGCACCACGGCTAAGAATCGGCACCGTGGCTAAGCGCCGGGACCAAACGCTAACACCACGGCCAAGAACGGGGCAAAACGCGGCACGCCGGGCCAAAACGCTAACACCACGGCTAAGCGCCGGGGCAAAACGCAAGCACCACGGCTAAGAATCGGCACCGTGGCTAAGCGCCGGGACCAAACGCTAACACCACGGCCAAGAACGGGGCAAAACGCGGCACGCCGGGCCAAAACGCTAACCCCACGGCTAAGCGCCGGGGCAAAACGCAAGCACCACGGCTAAGAATCGGCAACGTGGCTAAGCGCCGGGACCAAACGCTAACACCACGGCCAAGAACGGGGCAAAACGCGGCACGCCGGGCCAAAACGCTAACACCACGGCTAAGCGCCGGGGCAAAACGCAAGCACCACGGCTAAGAATCGGCACCGTGGCTAAGCGCCGGGACCAAACGCTAACACCACGGCCAAGAACGGGGCAAAACGCGGCACGCCGGGCCAAAACGCTAACACCACGGCTTAGCGCCGGGGCAAAACGCAAGCACCACGGCTAAGAATCGGCACCGTGGCTAAGCGCCGGGACCAAACGCTAACACCACGGCCAAGAACGGGGCAAAACGCGGCATGCCGGGCCAAAACGCTAACACCACGGCTAAGCGCCGGGGCAAAACGCAAGCACCACGGCTAAGAATCGGCACCGTGGCTAAGCGCCGGGACCAAACGCTAACACCACGGCCAAGAACGGGGCAAAACGCGGCACGCCGGGCCAAAACGCTAACACCACGGCTAAGCGCCGGGGCAAAACGCAAGCACCACGGCTAAGAATCGGCACCGTGGCTAAGCGCCGGGACCAAACGCTAACACCACGGCCAAGAACGGGGCAAAACGCGGCACGCCGGGCCAAAACGCTAAAACCACGGCTAAGCGCCGGGGCAAAACGCAAGCACCACGGCTAAGAATCGGCACCGTGGCTAAGCGCCGGGAACAAACGCTAACACCACGGCCAAGAACGGGGCAAAACGCGGCACGCCGGGCCAAAACGCTAACACCACGGCTAAGCGCCGGGGCAAAACGCAAGCACCACGGCTAAGAATCGGCACCGTGGCTAAGCGCCGGGACCAAACGCTAACACCACGGGCAAGAACGGGGCAAAACGCGGCACGCCGGGCCAAAACGCTAACACCACGGCTAAGCGCCGGGGCAAAACGCAAGCACCACGGCTAAGAATCGGCACCGTGGCTAAGCGCCGGGACCAAACGCTAACACCACGGCCAAGAACGGGGCAAAACGCGGCACGCCGGGCCAAAACGCTAACACCACGGCTTAGCGCCGGGGCAAAACGCAAGCACCACGGCTAAGAATCGGCACCGTGGCTAAGCGCCGGGACCAAACGCTAACACCACGGCCAAGAACGGGGCAAAACGCGGCACGCCGGGCCAAAACGCTAACACCACGGCTAAGCGCCGGGGCAAAACGCAAGCACCACGGCTAAGAATCGGCACCGTGGCTAAGCGCCGGGACCAAACGCTAACACCACGGCCAAGAACGGGGCAAAACGCGGCACGCCGGGCCAAAACGCTAACCCCACGGCTAAGCGCCGGGGCAAAACGCAAGCACCACGGCTAAGAATCGGCAACGTGGCTAAGCGCCGGGACCAAACGCTAACACCACGGCCAAGAACGGGGCAAAACGCGGCACGCCGGGCCAAAACGCTAACACCACGGCTAAGCGCCGGGGCAAAACGCAAGCACCACGGCTAAGAATCGGCACCGTGGCTAAGCGCCGGGACCAAACGCTAACACCACGGCCAAGAACGGGGCAAAACGCGGCACGCCGGGCCAAAACGCTAACACCACGGCTAAGCGCCGGGGCAAAACGCAAGCACCACGGCTAAGAATCGGCACCGTGGCTAAGCGCCGGGACCAAACGCTAACACCACGGCCAAGAACGGGGCAAAACGCGGCACGCCGGGCCAAAACGCTAACACCACGGCTAAGCGCCGGGGCAAAACGCAAGCACCACGGCTAAGAATCGGCACCGTGGCTAAGCGCCGGGACCAAACGCTAACACCACGGCCAAGAACGGGGCAAAACGCGGCACGCCGGGCCAAAACGCTAACACCACGGCTTAGCGCCGGGGCAAAACGCAAGCACCACGGCTAAGAATCGGCACCGTGGCTAAGCGCCGGGACCAAACGCTAACTCCACGGCCAAGAACGGGGCAAAACGCGGCACGCCGGGCCAAAACGCTAACACCACAGCTAAGCGCCGGGGCAAAACGCAAGCACCACGGCTAAGAATCGGCACCGTGGCTAAGCGCCGGGACCAAACGCTAACACCACGGCCAAGAACGGGGCAAAACGCGGCACGCCGGGCCAAAACGCTAACACCACGGCTTAGCGCCGGGGCAAAACGCAAGCACCACGGCTAAGAATCGGCACCGTGGCTAAGCGCCGGGACCAAACGCTAACACCACGGCCAAGAACGGGGCAAAACGCGGCACGCC
>BRZY01000024.1:110000-120000 GCA_030159175.1 Glycyrrhiza uralensis | reverse complement strand
CGATTCTGGACTTTGCCACGAGGCGATTGCAAGCACGTCACAAGCCATCGGAACGTGCCGCTCCCAGAATCGCGACTCGCGGGTGGCTCATGTTGAGGCGTTATCAACGCCCAACGCACCACCCTAGCGTCTCGATGCTGGAATGCGCCACGATGCGATGCCAAGCACATGACAAGCAATCGGACCGTGCCACGTCCAGAATCGCGACTCGGGGACGGCTAGTGCCGGGGCGTTGGAAAATTCGAAAGGGACCAAGATCAACGCCCCGGCACGCACCACCCCCGCGTCTCGATTCTGGACTTTGCCACGAGGCGATTGCAAGCACGTCACAAGGAATCGAAACGTGCCGCGCCCAGAATCGCGACTCGCGGGTGGCTCATGTTGAGGCGTTATCAACGCCCAACGCACCACCCTCGCGTCTCGATGCTGGAATGCGCCACGAGGCGATGCCAAGCACATGACAAGCAATCGGAACGTGCCACGTCCAGAATCGCGACTCGGGGACGGCTCGTGCCGGGGCGTTGGAAAATTCGAAAGGGACCAAGATCAACGCCCCGGCACGCACCGCCCCCGCGTCTCGATTCTGGACTTCGCCACGAGAAATTTCGCATGGCATGGCGGGTGATTGATGGGTTTACATTTCGAAACCGAATCCCGTGGCTTGATCCGGAATCGCGACTCGTGGGTAGCTCATGCAGGGGCGTTGGAAATTTCGAACGGGACCAGGTCCAACGCCCAAACGCACCACCCTCGCGTCTCGATGCCAAACGTCCCCACGTCCCCTCGGCCCCAAGGCCCAAGGCATTCATCGCGCCACGCGTTTTATATATGCGGTCGGGGGCCTTGCGGTTTACCCCCCGGCACGCATCGCACGCGAGACGCGATATGCTTGACCAAGCCTTGACGCCGTTCGGTTTCAAAACGTAAACCGATCAATAACCCACCATGCCATGGGAAACGATGCTCAAACAAGCCTAGGAAGGCTCCCAAAAGCATGTGGGAGAAGCCCCATGGCAGCCCCGCACAGACCTCCCGGGCCAAGGTCAGGCAGGTGCTCCCCCCTATAATAGGCTAATATGCACTTGCCAATTTTGTACCAGTAGACACCTTTTTTGTGAGGAGACATAAGGCCAAATTTGGACCTAGAGGTCGAATTTCGATATGATTTTTTGCAGGCATGCTTAGAAAATTCATATCTCCTTGTTCCCCAAGTTTCACAATTTTTCACCAAGAGATGAATTTATTATAATTTTTTTAAGTGGCCAAAACGCAGAAAATCCAAAAAAATGGAAAATTGTACTTTTAGATTGAATTTTCGTCTGATTTTTTTATGGCAAGTAACTGAACCCATGTCCAATGTGTCCTCCAAATTTCATGGCATTTGCACGCGGGGATTTTTTTCTATGATTTTTTTACCAAAATCAAGAAACGCAAAAAAACCGAGCACGTGCAAGATGACTTGCTAACACCGCCAAACCTTCCCCATCCTTTGTGGGAAGCAAAGATAGTTGTCCAAACTGATTTTCGTTAAGAACGGGCCCAAACGCTACACACCGGGACCAAAACGCTAACACCACGGCCAAGAACGGGCCAAAACGAGGCACGCCGGGCCAAAACGCTAACACCACGGCTAAGCGCAAGCACCACGGCTAAGAATCGGCACCGTGGCTAAGCGCCGGGACCAAACGCTAACACCACGGCCAAGAACGGGGCAAAACGCGGCACGCCGGGCCAAAACGCTAACACCACGGCTAAGCGCCGGGGCAAAACGCAAGCACCACGGCTAAGAATCGGCACCGTGGCTAAGCGCCGGGACCAAACGCTAACACCACGGCCAAGAACGGGGCAAAACGCGGCACGCCGGGCCAAAACGCTAACACCACGGCTAAGCGCCGGGGCAAAACGCAAGCACCACGGCTAAGAATCGGCACCGTGGCTAAGCGCCGGGACCAAACGCTAACACCACGGCCAAGAACGGGGCAAAACGCGGCACGCCGGGCCAAAACGCTAACCCCACGGCTAAGCGCCGGGGCAAAACGCAAGCACCACGGCTAAGAATCGGCAACGTGGCTAAGCGCCGGGACCAAACGCTAACACCACGGCCAAGAACGGGGCAAAACGCGGCACGCCGGGCCAAAACGCTAACACCACGGCTAAGCGCCGGGGCAAAACGCAAGCACCACGGCTAAGAATCGGCACCGTGGCTAAGCGCCGGGACCAAACGCTAACACCACGGCCAAGAACGGGGCAAAACGCGGCACGCCGGGCCAAAACGCTAACTCCACGGCTAAGCGCCGGGGCAAAACGCAAGCACCACGGCTAAGAATCGGCACCGTGGCTAAGCGCCGGGACCAAACGCTAACACCACGGCCAAGAACGGGGCAAAACGCGGCACGCCGGGCCAAAACGCTAACACCACGGCTTAGCGCCGGGGCAAAACGCAAGCACCACGGCTAAGAATCGGCACCGTGGCTAAGCGCCGGGACCAAACGCTAACTCCACGGCCAAGAACGGGGCAAAACGCGGCACGCCGGGCCAAAACGCTAACACCACAGCTAAGCGCCGGGGCAAAACGCAAGCACCACGGCTAAGAATCGGCACCGTGGCTAAGCGCCGGGACCAAACGCTAACACCACGGCCAAGAACGGGGCAAAACGCGGCACGCCGGGCCAAAACGCTAACACCACGGCTTAGCGCCGGGGCAAAACGCAAGCACCACGGCTAAGAATCGGCACCGTGGCTAAGCGCCGGGACCAAACGCTAACACCACGGCCAAGAACGGGGCAAAACGCGGCATGCCGGGCCAAAACGCTAACCCCACGGCTAAGCGCCGGGGCAAAACGCAAGCACCACGGCTAAGAATCGGCACCGTGGCTAAGCGCCGGGACCAAACGCTAACACCACGGCCAAGAACGGGGCAAAACGCGGCACGCCGGGCCAAAACGCTAACCCCACGGCTAAGCGCCGGGGCAAAACGCAAGCACCACGGCTAAGAATCGGCACCGTGGCTAAGCGCCGGGACCAAACGCTAACACCACGGCCAAGAACGGGGCAAAACGCGGCACGCCGGGCCAAAACGCTAACACCACGGCTAAGCGCCGGGGCAAAACGCAAGCACCACGGCTAAGAATCGGCACCGTGGCTAAGCGCCGGGACCAAACGCTAACACCACGGCCAAGAACGGGGCAAAACGCGGCACGCCGGGCCAAAACGCTAACCCCACGGCTAAGCGCCGGGGCAAAACGCAAGCACCACGGCTAAGAATCGGGAACGTGGCTAAGCGCCGGGACCAAACGCTAACACCACGGCCAAGAACGGGGCAAAACGCGGCACGCCGGGCCAAAACGCTAACACCACGGCTAAGCGCCGGGGCAAAACGCAAGCACCACGGCTAAGAATCGGCACCGTGGCTAAGCGCCGGGACCAAACGCTAACACCACGGCCAAGAACGGGGCAAAACGCGGCACGCCGGGCCAAAACGCTAACACCACGGCTAAGCGCCGGGGCAAAACGCAAGCACCACGGCTAAGAATCGGCACCGTGGCTAAGCGCCGGGACCAAACGCTAACACCACGGCCAAGAACGGGGCAAAACGCGGCACGCCGGGCCAAAACGCTAACACCACGGCTAAGCGCCGGGGCAAAACGCAAGCACCACGGCTAAGAATCGGCACCGTGGCTAAGCGCCGGGACCAAACGCTAACACCACGGCCAAGAACGGGGCAAAACGCGGCACGCCGGGCCAAAACGCTAACACCACGGCTTAGCGCCGGGGCAAAACGCAAGCACCACGGCTAAGAATCGGCACCGTGGCTAAGCGCCGGGACCAAACGCTAACTCCACGGCCAAGAACGGGGCAAAACGCGGCACGCCGGGCCAAAACGCTAACACCACAGCTAAGCGCCGGGGCAAAACGCAAGCACCACGGCTAAGAATCGGCACCGTGGCTAAGCGCCGGGACCAAACGCTAACACCACGGCCAAGAACGGGGCAAAACGCGGCACGCCGGGCCAAAACGCTAACACCACGGCTTAGCGCCGGGGCAAAACGCAAGCACCACGGCTAAGAATCGGCACCGTGGCTAAGCGCCGGGACCAAACGCTAACACCACGGCCAAGAACGGGGCAAAACGCGGCACGCCGGGCCAAAACGCTAACTCCACGGCTAAGCGCCGGGGCAAAACGCAAGCACCACGGCTAAGAATCGGCACCGTGGCTAAGCGCCGGGACCAAACGCTAACACCACGGCCAAGAACGGGGCAAAACGCGGCACGCCGGGCCAAAACGCTAACACCACGGCTAAGCGCCGGGGCAAAACGCAAGCACCACGGCTAAGAATCGGCACCGTGGCTAAGCGCCGGGACCAAACGCTAACACCACGGCCAAGAACGGGGCAAAACGCGGCACGCCGGGCCAAAACGCTAACACCCACGGCTAAGCGCCGGGGCAAAACGCAAGCACCACGGCTAAGAATCGGCACCGTGGCTAAGCGCCGGGACCAAACGCTAACACCACGGCCAAGAACGGGGCAAAACGCGGCACGCCGGGCCAAAACGCTAACACCACGGCTTAGCGCCGGGGCAAAACGCAAGCACCACGGCTAAGAATCGGCACCGTGGCTAAGCGCCGGGACCAAACGCTAACTCCACGGCCAAGAACGGGGCAAAACGCGGCACGCCGGGCCAAAACGCTAACACCACAGCTAAGCGCCGGGGCAAAACGCAAGCACCACGGCTAAGAATCGGCACCGTGGCTAAGCGCCGGGACCAAACGCTAACACCACGGCCAAGAACGGGGCAAAACGCGGCACGCCGGGCCAAAACGCTAACTCCACGGCTTAGCGCCGGGGCAAAACGCAAGCACCACGGCTAAGAATCGGCACCGTGGCTAAGCGCCGGGACCAAACGCTAACACCACGGCCAAGAACGGGGCAAAACGCGGCACGCCGGGCCAAAACGCTAACACCACGGCTAAGCGCCGGGGCAAAACGCAAGCACCACGGCTAAGAATCGGCACCGTGGCTAAGCGCCGGGACCAAACGCTAACACCACGGCCAAGAACGGGGCAAAACGCGGCACGCCGGGCCAAAACGCTAACACCACGGCTTAGCGCCGGGGCAAAACGCAAGCACCACGGCTAAGAATCGGCACCGTGGCTAAGCGCCGGGACCAAACGCTAACTCCACGGCGAAGAACGGGGCAAAACGCGGCACGCCGGGCCAAAACGCTAACACCACAGCTAAGCGCCGGGGCAAAACGCAAGCACCACGGCTAAGAATCGGCACCGTGGCTAAGCGCCGGGACCAAAAGCTAACACCACGGCCAAGAACGGGGCAAAACGCGGCACGCCGGGCCAAAACGCTAACACCACGGCTTAGCGCCGGGGCAAAACGCAAGCACCACGGCTAAGAATCGGCACCGTGGCTAAGCGCCGGGACCAAACGCTAACACCACGGCCAAGAACGGGGCAAAACGCGGCATGCCGGGCCAAAACGCTAACCCCACGGCTAAGCGCCGGGGCAAAACGCAAGCACCACGGCTAAGAATCGGCACCGTGGCTAAGCGCCGGGACCAAACGCTAACACCACGGCCAAGAACGGGGCAAAACGCGGCACGCCGGGCCAAAACGCTAAAACCACGGCTAAGCGCCGGGGCAAAACGCAAGCACCACGGCTAAGAATCGGCACCGTGGCTAAGCGCCGGGACCAAACGCTAACACCACGGCCAAGAACGGGGCAAAACGCGGCACGCCGGGCCAAAACGCTAAAACCACGGCTAAGCGCCGGGGCAAAACGCAAGCACCACGGCTAAGAATCGGCACCGTGGCTAAGCGCCGGGAACAAACGCTAACACCACGGCCAAGAACGGGGCAAAACGCGGCACGCCGGGCCAAAACGCTAACACCACGGCTAAGCGCCGGGGCAAAACGCAAGCACCACGGCTAAGAATCGGCACCGTGGCTAAGCGCCGGGACCAAACGCTAACACCACGGGCAAGAACGGGGCAAAACGCGGCACGCCGGGCCAAAACGCTAACACCACGGCTTAGCGCCGGGGCAAAACGCAAGCACCACGGCTAAGAATCGGCACCGTGGCTAAGCGCCGGGACCAAACGCTAACTCCACGGCCAAGAACGGGGCAAAACGCGGCACGCCGGGCCAAAACGCTAACACCACAGCTAAGCGCCGGGGCAAAACGCAAGCACCACGGCTAAGAATCGGCACCGTGGCTAAGCGCCGGGACCAAACGCTAACACCACGGCCAAGAACGGGGCAAAACGCGGCACGCCGGGCCAAAACGCTAACACCACGGCTTAGCGCCGGGGCAAAACGCAAGCACCACGGCTAAGAATCGGCACCGTGGCTAAGCGCCGGGACCAAACGCTAACACCACGGCCAAGAACGGGGCAAAACGCGGCACGCCGGGCCAAAACGCTAACACCACGGCTTAGCGCCGGGGCAAAACGCAAGCACCACGGCTAAGAATCGGCACCGTGGCTAAGCGCCGGGACCAAACGCTAACACCACGGCCAAGAACGGGGCAAAACGCGGCATGCCGGGCCAAAACGCTAACCCCACGGCTAAGCGCCGGGGCAAAACGCAAGCACCACGGCTAAGAATCGGCACCGTGGCTAAGCGCCGGGACCAAACGCTAACACCACGGCCAAGAACGGGGCAAAACGCGGCACGCCGGGCCAAAACGCTAAAACCACGGCTAAGCGCCGGGGCAAAACGCAAGCACCACGGCTAAGAATCGGCACCGTGGCTAAGCGCCGGGACCAAACGCTAACACCACGGCCAAGAACGGGGCAAAACGCGGCACGCCGGGCCAAAACGCTAAAACCACGGCTAAGCGCCGGGGCAAAACGCAAGCACCACGGCTAAGAATCGGCACCGTGGCTAAGCGCCGGGAACAAACGCTAACACCACGGCCAAGAACGGGGCAAAACGCGGCACGCCGGGCCAAAACGCTAACACCACGGCTTAGCGCCGGGGCAAAACGCAAGCACCACGGCTAAGAATCGGCACCGTGGCTAAGCGCCGGGACCAAACGCTAACTCCACGGCCAAGAACGGGGCAAAACGCGGCACGCCGGGCCAAAACGCTAACACCACAGCTAAGCGCCGGGGCAAAACGCAAGCACAACGGCTAAGAATCGGCACCGTGGCTAAGCGCCGGGACCAAACGCTAACACCACGGCCAAGAACGGGGCAAAACGCGGCACGCCGGGCCAAAACGCTAACACCACGGCTTAGCGCCGGGGCAAAACGCAAGCACCACGGCTAAGAATCGGCACCGTGGCTAAGCGCCGGGACCAAACGCTAACACCACGGCCAAGAACGGGGCAAAACGCGGCATGCCGGGCCAAAACGCTAACCCCACGGCTAAGCGCCGGGGCAAAACGCAAGCACCACGGCTAAGAATCGGCACCGTGGCTAAGCGCCGGGACCAAACGCTAACACCACGGCCAAGAACGGGGCAAAACGCGGCACGCCGGGCCAAAACGCTAAAACCACGGCTAAGCGCCGGGGCAAAACGCAAGCACCACGGCTAAGAATCGGCACCGTGGCTAAGCGCCGGGACCAAACGCTAACACCACGGCCAAGAACGGGGCAAAACGCGGCACGCCGGGCCAAAACGCTAAAACCACGGCTAAGCGCCGGGGCAAAACGCAAGCACCACGGCTAAGAATCGGCACCGTGGCTAAGCGCCGGGAACAAACGCTAACACCACGGCCAAGAACGGGGCAAAACGCGGCACGCCGGGCCAAAACGCTAACACCACGGCTAAGCGCCGGGGCAAAACGCAAGCACCACGGCTAAGAATCGGCACCGTGGCTAAGCGCCGGGACCAAACGCTAACACCACGGCCAAGAACGGGGCAAAACGCGGCACGCCGGGCCAAAACGCTAACACCACGGCTTAGCGCCGGGGCAAAACGCAAGCACCACGGCTAAGAATCGGCACCGTGGCTAAGCGCCGGGACCAAACGCTAACTCCACGGCCAAGAACGGGGCAAAACGCGGCACGCCGGGCCAAAACGCTAACACCACAGCTAAGCGCCGGGGCAAAACGCAAGCACCACGGCTAAGAATCGGCACCGTGGCTAAGCGCCGGGACCAAACGCTAACACCACGGCCAAGAACGGGGCAAAACGCGGCACGCCGGGCCAAAACGCTAACACCACGGCTTAGCGCCGGGGCAAAACGCAAGCACCACGGCTAAGAATCGGCACCGTGGCTAAGCGCCGGGACCAAACGCTAACACCACGGCCAAGAACGGGGCAAAACGCGGCACGCCGGGCCAAAACGCTAACTCCACGGCTAAGCGCCGGGGCAAAACGCAAGCACCACGGCTAAGAATCGGCACCGTGGCTAAGCGCCGGGACCAAACGCTAACACCACGGCCAAGAACGGGGCAAAACGCGGCACGCCGGGCCAAAACGCTAACACCACGGCTAAGCGCCGGGGCAAAACGCAAGCACCACGGCTAAGAATCGGGACCGTGGCTAAGCGCCGGGACCAAACGCTAACACCACGGCCAAGAACGGGGCAAAACGCGGCACGCCGGGCCAAAACGCTAACACCACAGCTAAGCGCCGGGGCAAAACGCAAGCACCACGGCTAAGAATCGGCACCGTGGCTAAGCGCCGGGACCAAACGCTAACACCACGGCCAAGAACGGGGCAAAACGCGGCACGCCGGGCCAAAACGCTAACACCACGGCTTAGCGCCGGGGCAAAACGCAAGCACCACGGCTAAGAATCGGCACCGTGGCTAAGCGCCGGGACCAAACGCTAACACCACGGCCAAGAACGGGGCAAAACGCGGCATGCCGGGCCAAAACGCTAACCCCACGGCTAAGCGCCGGGGCAAAACGCAAGCACCACGGCTAAGAATCGGCACCGTGGCTAAGCGCCGGGACCAAACGCTAACACCACGGCCAAGAACGGGGCAAAACGCGGCACGCCGGGCCAAAACGCTAAAACCACGGCTAAGCGCCGGGGCAAAACGCAAGCACCACGGCTAAGAATCGGCACCGTGGCTAAGCGCCCGGGACCAAACGCTAACACCACGGCCAAGAACGGGGCAAAACGCGGCACGCCGGGCCAAAACGCTAAAACCACGGCTAAGCGCCGGGGCAAAACGCAAGCACCACGGCTAAGAATCGGCACCGTGGCTAAGCGCCGGGACCAAACGCTAACACCACGGCCAAGAACGGGGCAAAACGCGGCACGCCGGGCCAAAACGCTAACACCACGGCTTAGCGCCGGGGCAAAACGCAAGCACCACGGCTAAGAATCGGCACCGTGGCTAAGCGCCGGGACCAAACGCTAACACCACGGCCAAGAACGGGGCAAAACGCGGCACGCCGGGCCAAAACGCTAACTCCACGGCTAAGCGCCGGGGCAAAACGCAAGCACCACGGCTAAGAATCGGCACCGTGGCTAAGCGCCGGGACCAAACGCTAACACCACGGCCAAGAACGGGGCAAAACGCGGCACGCCGGGCCAAAACGCTAACACCACGGCTAAGCGCCGGGGCAAAACGCAAGCACCACGGCTAAGAATCGGCACCGTGGCTAAGCGCCGGGACCAAACGCTAACACCACGGCCAAGAACGGGGCAAAACGCGGCACGCCGGGCCAAAACGCTAACACCACGGCTTAGCGCCGGGGCAAAACGCAAGCACCACGGCTAAGAATCGGCACCGTGGCTAAGCGCCGGGACCAAACGCTAACTCCACGGCCAAGAACGGGGCAAAACGCGGCACGCCGGGCCAAAACGCTAACACCACAGCTAAGCGCCGGGGCAAAACGCAAGCACCACGGCTAAGAATCGGCACCGTGGCTAAGCGCCGGGACCAAACGCTAACACCACGGCCAAGAACGGGGCAAAACGCGGCACGCCGGGCCAAAACGCTAACACCACGGCTAAGCGCCGGGGCAAAACGCAAGCACCACGGCTAAGAATCGGCACCGTGGCTAAGCGCCGGGACCAAACGCT
>BRZY01000024.1:90000-100000 GCA_030159175.1 Glycyrrhiza uralensis | reverse complement strand
GCCGGGCCAAAACGCTAACACCACGGCTAAGCGCCGGGGCAAAACGCAAGCACCACGGCTAAGAATCGGCACCGTGGCTAAGCGCCGGGACCAAACGCTAACACCACGGCCAAGAACGGGGCAAAACGCGGCACGCCGGGCCAAAACGCTAACCCCACGGCTAAGCGCCGGGGCAAAACGCAAGCACCACGGCTAAGAATCGGCAACGTGGCTAAGCGCCGGGACCAAACGCTAACACCACGGCCAAGAACGGGGCAAAACGCGGCACGCCGGGCCAAAACGCTAACACCACGGCTAAGCGCCGGGGCAAAACGCAAGCACCACGGCTAAGAATCGGCACCGTGGCTAAGCGCCGGGACCAAACGCTAACACCACGGCCAAGAACGGGGCAAAACGCGGCACGCCGGGCCAAAACGCTAACTCCACGGCTAAGCGCCGGGGCAAAACGCAAGCACCACGGCTAAGAATCGGCACCGTGGCTAAGCGCCGGGACCAAACGCTAACACCACGGCCAAGAACGGGGCAAAACGCGGCACGCCGGGCCAAAACGCTAACACCACGGCTTAGCGCCGGGGCAAAACGCAAGCACCACGGCTAAGAATCGGCACCGTGGCTAAGCGCCGGGACCAAACGCTAACTCCACGGCCAAGAACGGGGCAAAACGCGGCACGCCGGGCCAAAACGCTAACACCACAGCTAAGCGCCGGGGCAAAACGCAAGCACCACGGCTAAGAATCGGCACCGTGGCTAAGCGCCGGGACCAAACGCTAACACCACGGCCAAGAACGGGGCAAAACGCGGCACGCCGGGCCAAAACGCTAACACCACGGCTTAGCGCCGGGGCAAAACGCAAGCACCACGGCTAAGAATCGGCACCGTGGCTAAGCGCCGGGACCAAACGCTAACACCACGGCCAAGAACGGGGCAAAACGCGGCATGCCGGGCCAAAACGCTAACCCCACGGCTAAGCGCCGGGGCAAAACGCAAGCACCACGGCTAAGAATCGGCACCGTGGCTAAGCGCCGGGACCAAACGCTAACACCACGGCCAAGAACGGGGCAAAACGCGGCACGCCGGGCCAAAACGCTAACCCCACGGCTAAGCGCCGGGGCAAAACGCAAGCACCACGGCTAAGAATCGGCACCGTGGCTAAGCGCCGGGACCAAACGCTAACACCACGGCCAAGAACGGGGCAAAACGCGGCACGCCGGGCCAAAACGCTAACACCACGGCTAAGCGCCGGGGCAAAACGCAAGCACCACGGCTAAGAATCGGCACCGTGGCTAAGCGCCGGGACCAAACGCTAACACCACGGCCAAGAACGAGGCAAAACGCGGCACGCCGGGCCAAAACGCTAACCCCACGGCTAAGCGCCGGGGCAAAACGCAAGCACCACGGCTAAGAATCGGGAACGTGGCTAAGCGCCGGGACCAAACGCTAACACCACGGCCAAGAACGGGGCAAAACGCGGCACGCCGGGCCAAAACGCTAAAACCACGGCTAAGCGCCGGGGCAAAACGCAAGCACCACGGCTAAGAATCGGCACCGTGGCTAAGCGCCGGGAACAAACGCTAACACCACGGCCAAGAACGGGGCAAAACGCGGCACGCCGGGCCAAAACGCTAACACCACGGCTAAGCGCCGGGGCAAAACGCAAGCACCACGGCTAAGAATCGGCACCGTGGCTAAGCGCCGGGACCAAACGCTAACACCACGGCCAAGAACGGGGCAAAACGCGGCACGCCGGGCCAAAACGCTAACACCACGGCTAAGCGCCGGGGCAAAACGCAAGCACCACGGCTAAGAATCGGCACCGTGGCTAAGCGCCGGGACCAAACGCTAACACCACGGCCAAGAACGGGGCAAAACGCGGCACGCCGGGCCAAAACGCTAACACCACGGCTAAGCGCCGGGGCAAAACGCAAGCACCACGGCTAAGAATCGGCACCGTGGCTAAGCGCCGGGACCAAACGCTAACACCACGGCCAAGAACGGGGCAAAACGCGGCACGCCGGGCCAAAACGCTAACACCACGGCTAAGCGCCGGGGCAAAACGCAAGCACCACGGCTAAGAATCGGCACCGTGGCTAAGCGCCGGGACCAAACGCTAACACCACGGCCAAGAACGGGGCAAAACGCGGCACGCCGGGCCAAAACGCTAACCCCACGGCTAAGCGCCGCGGCAAAACGCAAGCACCACGGCTAAGAATCGGCACCGTGGCTAAGCGCCGGGACCAAACGCTAACACCACGGCCAAGAACGGGGCAAAACGCGGCACGCCGGGCCAAAACGCTAAAACCACGGCTAAGCGCCGGGGCAAAACGCAAGCACCACGGCTAAGAATCGGCACCGTGGCTAAGCGCCGGGAACAAACGCTAACACCACGGCCAAGAACGGGGCAAAACGCGGCACGCCGGGCCAAAACGCTAACACCACGGCTAAGCGCCGGGGCAAAACGCAAGCACCACGGCTAAGAATCGGCACCGTGGCTAAGCGCCGGGACCAAACGCTAACACCACGGCCAAGAACGGGGCAAAACGCGGCACGCCGGGCCAAAACGCTAACACCACGGCTAAGCGCCGGGGCAAAACGCAAGCACCACGGCTAAGAATCGGCACCGTGGCTAAGCGCCGGGACCAAACGCTAACACCACGGCCAAGAACGGGGCAAAACGCGGCACGCCGGGCCAAAACGCTAACACCACGGCTAAGCGCCGGGGCAAAACGCAAGCACCACGGCTAAGAATCGGCACCGTGGCTAAGCGCCGGGACCAAACGCTAACACCACGGCCAAGAACGGGGCAAAACGCGGCACGCCGGGCCAAAACGCTAACCCCACGGCTAAGCGCCGGGGCAAAACGCAAGCACCACGGCTAAGAATCGGCAACGTGGCTAAGCGCCGGGACCAAACGCTAACACCACGGCCAAGAACGGGGCAAAACGCGGCACGCCGGGCCAAAACGCTAACACCACGGCTAAGCGCCGGGGCAAAACGCAAGCACCACGGCTAAGAATCGGCACCGTGGCTAAGCGCCGGGACCAAACGCTAACACCACGGCCAAGAACGGGGCAAAACGCGGCACGCCGGGCCAAAACGCTAACACCACGGCTAAGCGCCGGGGCAAAACGCAAGCACCACGGCTAAGAATCGGCACCGTGGCTAAGCGCCGGGACCAAACGCTAACACCACGGCCAAGAACGGGGCAAAACGCGGCACGCCGGGCCAAAACGCTAACACCACGGCTTAGCGCCGGGGCAAAACGCAAGCACCACGGCTAAGAATCGGCACCGTGGCTAAGCGCCGGGACCAAACGCTAACTCCACGGCCAAGAACGGGGCAAAACGCGGCACGCCGGGCCAAAACGCTAACACCACAGCTAAGCGCCGGGGCAAAACGCAAGCACCACGGCTAAGAATCGGCACCGTGGCTAAGCGCCGGGACCAAACGCTAACACCACGGCCAAGAACGGGGCAAAACGCGGCACGCCGGGCCAAAACGCTAACACCACGGCTTAGCGCCGGGGCAAAACGCAAGCACCACGGCTAAGAATCGGCACCGTGGCTAAGCGCCGGGACCAAACGCTAACACCACGGCCAAGAACGGGGCAAAACGCGGCACGCCGGGCCAAAACGCTAACTCCACGGCTAAGCGCCGGGGCAAAACGCAAGCACCACGGCTAAGAATCGGCACCGTGGCTAAGCGCCGGGACCAAACGCTAACACCACGGCCAAGAACGGGGCAAAACGCGGCACGCCGGGCCAAAACGCTAACACCACGGCTAAGCGCCGGGGCAAAACGCAAGCACCACGGCTAAGAATCGGCACCGTGGCTAAGCGCCGGGACCAAACGCTAACACCACGGCCAAGAACGGGGGCAAAACGCGGCACGCCGGGCCAAAACGCTAACACCACGGCTAAGCGCCGGGCAAAACGCAAGCCACCACGGCTAAGAAATCGGCACCGTGGCTAAGCGCCGGGACCAAACGCTAACACCACGGCCAAGAACGGGGCAAAACGCGGCACCGCCGGGCCAAAACGCTAACACCACGGCTTAGCGCCGGGGCAAAACGCAAGCACCACGGCTAAGAATCGGCACCGTGGCTAAGCGCCGGGGGACCAAACGCTAACTCCACGGCCAAGAACGGGGCAAAACGCGGCACGCCGGGCCAAAACGCTAACACCACAGCTAAGCGCCGGGGCAAAACGCAAGCACCACGGCTAAGAATTCGGCACCGTGGCTAAGCGCCGGGACCAAACGCTAACACCACGGCCAAGAACGGGGCAAAACGCGGCACCGCCGGGCCAAAACGCTAACACCACGGCTTAGCGCCGGGGCAAAACGCAAGCACCACGGCTAAGAATCGGCACCGTGGCTAAGCGCCGGGACCAAACGCTAACACCACGGCCAAGAACGGGGCAAAACGCGGCACGCCGGGCCAAAACGCTAACTCCACGGCTAAGCGCCGGGGCAAAACGCAAGCACCACGGCTAAGAATCGGCACCGTGGCTAAGCGCCGGGACCAAACGCTAACACCACGGCCAAGAACGGGGCAAAACGCGGCACGCCGGGCCCAAAACGCTAACACCACGGCTTAGCGCCGGGGCAAAACGCAAGCACCACGGCTAAGAATCGGCACCGTGGCTAAGCGCCGGGACCAAACGCTAACTCCACGGCCAAGAACGGGGCAAAACGCGGCACGCCGGGCCAAAACGCTAACACCACAGCTAAGCGCCGGGGCAAAACGCAAGCACCACGGCTAAGAATCGGCACGTGGCTAAGCGCCGGGACCAAACGCTAACACCACGGCCAAGAACGGGGCAAAACGCGGCACGCCGGGCCCAAAACGCTAACACCACGGCTTAGCGCCGGGGCAAAACGCAAGCACCACGGCTAAGAATCGGCACCGTGGCTAAGCGCCGGGACCAAACGCTAACACCACGGCCAAGAACGGGGCAAAACGCGGCATGCCGGGCCAAAACGCTAACCCCACGGCTAAGCGCCGGGGCAAAACGCAAGCACCACGGCTAAGAATCGGCACCGTGGCTAAGCGCCGGGACCAAACGCTAACACCACGGCCAAGAACCGGGGCAAAACGCGGCACGCCGGGCCAAAACGCTAACCCCACGGCTAAGCGCCGGGCAAAACGCAAGCACCACGGCTAAGAATCGGCACCAGTGGCTAAGCGCCGGGACCAAACGCTAACACCACGGCCAAGAACGGGGCAAAAACGCGGCACGCCGGGCCAAAACGCAACACCACGGCTAAGCGCCGGGGCAAAACGCAAGCACCACGGCTAAGAATCGGCACCGTGGCTAAGCGCCGGGGACCAAACGCTAACACCACGGCCAAGAACGGGCAAAACGCGGCACGCCGGGCCAAAACGCTAACCCCACGGCTAAGCGCCGGGGCAAAACGCAAGCACCACGGCTAAGAATCGGGAAACGTGGCTAAGCGCCGGACCAAACGCTAACACCACGGCCAAGAACGGGGCAAAACGCGGCACGCCGGGCCAAAACGCTAACACCACGGCTAAGCGCCGGGGCAAAACGCAAGCACCACGGCTAAGAATCGGCACCGTTGGCTAAGCGCCGGGACCAAACGCTAACACCACGGCCAAGAACGGGGCAAAACGCGGCACGCCGGGCCAAAACGCTAAACCACGGCTAAGCGCCGGGGCAAAACGCAAGCACCACGGCTAAGAATCGGCACCGTGGCTAAGCGCCGGGAACAAACGCTAACACCACGGCCAAGAACGGGGCAAAACGCGGCACGCCGGGCCAAAACGCTAACACCAACGGCTAAGCGCCGGGGCAAAACGCAAGCACCACGGCTAAGAATCGGCACCGTGGCTAAGCGCCGGGACCAAACGCTAACACCACGGCCAAGAACGGGGCAAAACGCGGCACGCCGGGCCAAAACGCTAACACCACGGCTAAGCGCCGGGGGGCAAAACGCAAGCACCACGGCTAAGAATCGGCACCGTGGCTAAGCGCCGGGACCAAACGCTAACACCACGGCCAAGAACGGGGCAAAACGCGGCACGCCGGGCCAAAACGCTAACACCACGGCTAAGCGCCGGGGCAAAACGCAAGCACCACGGCTAAGAATCGGCACCGTGGCTAAGCGCCGGGACCAAAACGCTAACACCACGGCCAAGAACGGGGCAAAACGCGGCACGCCGGGCCAAAACGCTAACCCCACGGCTAAGCGCCGGGGCAAAACGCAAGCACCACGGCTAAGAATCGGCAACGTGGCTAAGCGCCGGGACCAAAACGCTAACACCACGGCCAAGAACGGGGCAAAACGCGGCACGCCGGGCCAAAACGCTAACACCACGGCTAAGCGCCGGGGCAAAACGCAAGCACCACGGCTAAGAATCGGCACCGTGGCTAAGCGCCGGGACCAAACGCTAACACCACGGCCAAGAACGGGGCAAAACGCGGCACGCCGGCCAAAACGCTAACACCACGGCTAAGCGCCGGGGCCAAAACGCAAGCACCACGGCTAAGAATCGGCACCGTGGCTAAGCGCCGGGACCAAACGCTAACACCACGGCCAAGAACGGGCAAAACGCGGCACGCCGGGCCAAAACGCTAACACCACGGCTAAGCGCCGGGGCAAAACGCAAGCACCACGGCTAAGAATCGGCACCGTGGCTAAGCGCCGGGACCAAACGCTAACACCACGGCCAAGAACGGGGCAAAACGCGGCACGCCGGGCCAAAACGGCTAACACCACGGCTTAGCGCCGGGGGCAAAACGCAAGCACCACGGCTAAGAATCGGCACCGTGGCTAAGCGCCGGGACCAAACGCTAACTCCACGGCCAAGAACGGGGCAAAACGCGGCACGCCGGGCCAAAACGCTAACACCACAGCTAAGCGCCGGGGCAAAACGCAAGCACCACGGCTAAGAATCGGCACCGTGGCTAAGCGCCGGGACCAAACGCTAACACCACGGCCAAGAACGGGGCAAAACGCGGCACGCCGGGCCAAAACGCTAACACCACGGCTTAGCGCCGGGGCAAAACGCAAGCACCACGGCTAAGAATCGGCACCGTGGCTAAGCGCCGGGACCAAACGCTAACACCACGGCCAAGAACGGGGCAAAACGCGGCACGCCGGGCCCAAAACGCTAACTCCACGGCTAAGCGCGGGGCAAAACGCAAGCACCACGGCTAAGAATCGGCACCGTGGCTAAGCGCCGGGACCAAACGCTAACACCACGGCCAAGCGGGGCAAAACGCGGCACGCCGGGCCAAAACGCTAACACCACGGCTAAGCGCCGGGGCAAAACGCAAGCACCACGGCTAAGAATCGGCACCGTGGCTAAGCGCCGGGACCAAACGCTAACACCACGGCCAAGAACGGGGCAAAACGCGGCACGCCGGGCCAAAACGCTAACACCACGGCTAAGCGCCGGGGCAAAACGCAAGCACCACGGCTAAGAATCGGCACCGTGGCTAAGCGCCGGGACCAAACGCTAACACCACCGGCCCAAGAACGGGGCAAAACGCGGCACGCCGGGCCAAAACGCTAACACCACGGCTTAGCGCCGGGGCAAAACGCAAGCACCACGGCTAAGAATCGGCACCCGTGGCTAAGCGCCACTCCACGGCCAAGAACGGGGCAAAACGCGGCACGCCGGGCCAAAACGCTAACACCACAGCTAAGCGCCGGGGCAAAACGCAAGCACCACGGCTAAGAATCGGCACCGTGGCTAAGCGCCGGGACCAAACGCTAACACCACGGCCAAGAACGGGGCAAAACGCGGCACGCCGGGCCAAAACGCTAACACCACGGCTTAGCGCCGGGGCAAAACGCAAGCACCACGGCTAAGAATCGGCACCGTGGCTAAGCGCCGGGACCAAACGCTAACACCACGGCCAAGAACGGGGCAAAACGCGGCACGCCGGGCCAAAACGCTAACTCCACGGCTAAGCGCCGGGGCAAAACGCAAGCACCACGGCTAAGAATCGGCACCGTGGCTAAGCGCCGGGACCAAACGCTAACACCACGGCCAAGAACGGGGCAAAACGCGGCACGCCGGGCCAAAACGCTAACACCACGGCTAAGCGCCGGGGCAAAACGCAAGCACCACGGCTAAGAATCGGCACCGTGGCTAAGCGCCGGGACCAAACGCTAACACCACGGCCAAGAACGGGGCAAAACGCGGCACGCCGGGCCAAAACGCTAACACCACGGCTTAGCGCCGGGGCAAAACGCAAGCACCACGGCTAAGAATCGGCACCGTGGCTAAGCGCCGGGACCAAACGCTAACTCCACGGCGAAGAACGGGGCAAAACGCGGCACGCCGGGCCAAAACGCTAACACCACAGCTAAGCGCCGGGGCAAAACGCAAGCACCACGGCTAAGAATCGGCACCGTGGCTAAGCGCCGGGACCAAAAGCTAACACCACGGCCAAGAACGGGGCAAAACGCGGCACGCCGGGCCAAAACGCTAACACCCACGGCTTAGCGCCGGGGCAAAACGCAAGCACCACGGCTAAGAATCGGCACCGTGGCTAAGCGCCGGGACCAAACGCTAACACCACGGCCAAGAACGGGGCAAAACGCGGCATGCCGGGCCAAAACGCTAACCCCACGGCTAAGCGCCGGGGCAAAACGCAAGCACCACGGCTAAGAATCGGCACCGTGGCTAAGCGCCGGGACCAAACGCTAACACCACGGCCAAGAACGGGGCAAAACGCGGCACGCCGGGCCAAAACGCTAAAACCACGGCTAAGCGCCGGGGCAAAACGCAAGCACCACGGCTAAGAATCGGCACCGTGGCTAAGCGCCGGGACCAAACGCTAACACCACGGCCAAGAACGGGGCAAAACGCGGCACGCCGGGCCAAAACGCTAAAACCACGGCTAAGCGCCGGGGCAAAACGCAAGCACCACGGCTAAGAATCGGCACCGTGGCTAAGCGCCGGGAACAAACGCTAACACCACGGCCAAGAACGGGGCAAAACGCGGCACGCCGGGCCAAAACGCTAACACCACGGCTAAGCGCCGGGGCAAAACGCAAGCACCACGGCTAAGAATCGGCACCGTGGCTAAGCGCCGGGACCAAACGCTAACACCACGGGCAAGAACGGGGCAAAACGCGGCACGCCGGGCCAAAACGCTAACACCACGGCTTAGCGCCGGGGCAAAACGCAAGCACCACGGCTAAGAATCGGCACCGTGGCTAAGCGCCGGGACCAAACGCTAACTCCACGGCCAAGAACGGGGCAAAACGCGGCACGCCGGGCCAAAACGCTAACACCACAGCTAAGCGCCGGGGCAAAACGCAAGCACCACGGCTAAGAATCGGCACCGTGGCTAAGCGCCGGGACCAAACGCTAACACCACGGCCAAGAACGGGGCAAAACGCGGCACGCCGGGCCAAAACGCTAACACCACGGCTTAGCGCCGGGGCAAAACGCAAGCACCACGGCTAAGAATCGGCACCGTGGCTAAGCGCCGGGACCAAACGCTAACACCACGGCCAAGAACGGGGCAAAACGCGGCACGCCGGGCCAAAACGCTAACACCACGGCTTAGCGCCGGGGCAAAACGCAAGCACCACGGCTAAGAATCGGCACCGTGGCTAAGCGCCGGGACCAAACGCTAACACCACGGCCAAGAACGGGGCAAAACGCGGCATGCCGGGCCAAAACGCTAACCCCACGGCTAAGCGCCGGGGCAAAACGCAAGCACCACGGCTAAGAATCGGCACCGTGGCTAAGCGCCGGGACCAAACGCTAACACCACGGCCAAGAACGGGGCAAAACGCGGCACGCCGGGCCAAAACGCTAAAACCACGGCTAAGCGCCGGGGCAAAACGCAAGCACCACGGCTAAGAATCGGCACCGTGGCTAAGCGCCGGGACCAAACGCTAACACCACGGCCAAGAACGGGGCAAAACGCGGCACGCCGGGCCAAAACGCTAAAACCACGGCTAAGCGCCGGGGCAAAACGCAAGCACCACGGCTAAGAATCGGCACCGTGGCTAA
>BRZY01000024.1:82500-85000 GCA_030159175.1 Glycyrrhiza uralensis | reverse complement strand
CCGCGCCCAGAATCGCGACTCGAGGGTGGCTCATGTTGAGGCGTTATCAACGCCCAACGCACCACCCTCGCGTCTCGAAGCTGGAATGCGCCACGAGGCGATGCCAAGCACATGACAAGCAATCGGACCGTGCCACGTCCAGAATCGCGACTCGGGGACGGCTAGTGCCAGGGCGTTGGAAAATTCGAAAGGGACCAAGATCAACGCCCCGGCACGCACCACCCCCGCGTCTCGATTCTGGACTTTGCCACGAGGCGATTGCAAGCACGTCACAAGGAATCGAAACGTGCCGCGCCCAGAATCGCGACTCGCGGGTGGCTCATGTTGAGGCGTTATCAACGCCCAACGCACCACCCTCGCGTCTCGATGCTGGAATGCGCCACGAGGCGATGCCAAGCACATGACAAGCAATCGGACCGTGCCACGTCCAGAATCGCGACTCGGGGACGGCTAGTGCCGGGGCGTTGGAAAATTCGAAAGGGACCAAGATCAACGCCCCGGCACGCACCACCCCCGCGTCTGGATTCTGGACTTTGCCACGAGGCGATTGCAAGCACATCACAAGGAATCGAAACGTGCCGCGCCCAGAATCGCGACTCGCGGGTGGCTCATGTTGAGGCGTTATCAACGCCCAACGCACCACCCTCGCGTCTCGATGCTGGAATGCGCCACGAGGCGATGCCAAGCACATGACAAGCAATCGGACCGTGCCACGTCCAGAATCGCGACTCGGGGACGGCTAGTGCCGGGGCGTTGGAAAATTCGAAAGGGACCAAGATCAACGCCCCGGCACGCACCACCCCCGCGTCTCGATTCTGGACTTTGCCACGAGGCGATTGCAAGCACGTCACAAGGAATCGAAACGTGCCGCGCCCAGAATCGCGACTCGCGGGTGGCTCATGTTGAGGCGTTATCAACGCCCAACGCACCACCCTCGCGTCTCGATGCTGGAATGCGCCACGAGGCGATGCCAAGCACATGACAAGCAATCGGAACGTGCCACGTCCAGAATCGCGACTCGGGGACGGCTCGTGCCGGGGCGTTGGAAAATTCGAAAGGGACCAAGATCAACGCCCCGGCACGCACCGCCCCCGCGTCTCGATTCTGGACTTCGCCAAGAGAAATTTCGCATGGCATGGCGGGTGATTGATGGGTTTACATTTCGAAACCGAATCCCGTGGCTTGATCCGGAATCGCGACTCGTGGGTAGCTCATGCAGGGGCGTTGGAAATTTCGAACGGGACCAGGTCCAACGCCCAAACGCACCACCCTCGCGTCTCGATGCCAAACGTCCCCACGTCCCCTCGGCCCCAAGGCCCAAGGCATTCATCGCGCCACGCGTTTTATATATGCGGTCGGGGGCCTTGCGGTTTACCCCCCGGCACGCATCGCACGCGAGACGCGATATGCTTGACCAAGCCTTGACGCCGTTCGGTTTCAAAACGTAAACCGATCAATAACCCACCATGCCATGGGAAACGATGCTCAAACAAGCCTAGGAAGGCTCCCAAAAGCATGTGGGAGAAGCCCCATGGCAGCCCCGCACAGACCTCCCGGGCCAAGGTCAGGCAGGTGCTCCCCCCTATAATAGGCTAATATGCACTTGCCAATTTTGTACCAGTAGACACCTTTTTTGTGAGGAGACATAAGGCCAAATTTGGACCTAGAGGTCGAATTTCGATATGATTTTTTGCAGGCATGCTTAGAAAATTCATATCTCCTTGTTCCCCAAGTTTCACAATTTTTCACCAAGAGATGAATTTATTATAATTTTTTTAAGTGGCCAAAACGCAGAAAATCCAAAAAAATGGAAAATTGTACTTTTAGATTGAATTTTCGTCTGATTTTTTTATGGCAAGTAACTGAACCCATGTCCAATGTGTCCTCCAAATTTCATGGCATTTGCACGCGGGGATTTTTTTCTATGATTTTTTTACCAAAATCAAGAAACGCAAAAAAACCGAGCACGTGCAAGATGACTTGCTAACACCGCCAAACCTTCCCCATCCTTTGTGGGAAGCAAAGATAGTTGTCCAAACTGATTTTCGTTAAGAACGGGCCCAAACGCTACACACCGGGACCAAAACGCTAACACCACGGCCAAGAACGGGCCAAAACGAGGCACGCCGGGCCAAAACGCTAACACCACGGCTAAGCGCAAGCACCACGGCTAAGAATCGGCACCGTGGCTAAGCGCCGGGACCAAACGCTAACACCACGGCCAAGAACGGGGCAAAACGCGGCACGCCGGGCCAAAACGCTAACACCACGGCTAAGCGCCGGGGCAAAACGCAAGCACCACGGCTAAGAATCGGCACCGTGGCTAAGCGCCGGGACCAAACGCTAACACCACGGCCAAGAACGGGGCAAAACGCGGCACGCCGGGCCAAAACGCTAACACCACGGCTTAGCGCCGGGGCAAAACGCAAGCACCACGGCTAAGAATCGGCACCGTGGCTAAGCGCCGGGACCAAACGCTAACACCACGGCCAAGAACGGG
>BRZY01000024.1:60000-77500 GCA_030159175.1 Glycyrrhiza uralensis | reverse complement strand
GTGCCGCGCCCAGAATCGCGACTCGCGGGTGGCTCATGTTGAGGCGTTATCAACGCCCAACGCACCACCCTCGCGTCTCGATGCTGGAATGCGCCACGAGGCGATGCCAAGCACATGACAAGCAATCGGACCGTGCCACGTCCAGAATCGCGACTCGGGGACGGCTAGTGCCGGGGCGTTGGAAAATTCGAAAGGGACCAAGATCAACGCCCCGGCACGCACCACCCCCGCGTCTCGATTCTGGACTTTGCCACGAGGCGATTGCAAGCACGTCACAAGGAATCGAAACGTGCCGCGCCCAGAATCGCGACTCGCGGGTGGCTCATGTTGAGGCGTTATCAACGCCCAACGCACCACCCTCGCGTCTCGATGCTGGAATGCGCCACGAGGCGATGCCAAGCACATGACAAGCAATCGGAACGTGCCACGTCCAGAATCGCGACTCGGGGACGGCTCGTGCCGGGGCGTTGGAAAATTCGAAAGGGACCAAGATCAACGCCCCGGCACGCACCGCCCCCGCGTCTCGATTCTGGACTTCGCCACGAGAAATTTCGCATGGCATGGCGGGTGATTGATGGGTTTACATTTCGAAACCGAATCCCGTGGCTTGATCCGGAATCGCGACTCGTGGGTAGCTCATGCAGGGGCGTTGGAAATTTCGAACGGGACCAGGTCCAACGCCCAAACGCACCACCCTCGCGTCTCGATGCCAAACGTCCCCACGTCCCCTCGGCCCCAAGGCCCAAGGCATTCATCGCGCCACGCGTTTTATATATGCGGTCGGGGGCCTTGCGGTTTACCCCCCGGCACGCATCGCACGCGAGACGCGATATGCTTGACCAAGCCTTGACGCCGTTCGGTTTCAAAACGTAAACCGATCAATAACCCACCATGCCATGGGAAACGATGCTCAAACAAGCCTAGGAAGGCTCCCAAAAGCATGTGGGAGAAGCCCCATGGCAGCCCCGCACAGACCTCCCGGGCCAAGGTCAGGCAGGTGCTCCCCCCTATAATAGGCTAATATGCACTTGCCAATTTTGTACCAGTAGACACCTTTTTTGTGAGGAGACATAAGGCCAAATTTGGACCTAGAGGTCGAATTTCGATATGATTTTTTGCAGGCATGCTTAGAAAATTCATATCTCCTTGTTCCCCAAGTTTCACAATTTTTCACCAAGAGATGAATTTATTATAATTTTTTTAAGTGGCCAAAACGCAGAAAATCCAAAAAAATGGAAAATTGTACTTTTAGATTGAATTTTCGTCTGATTTTTTTATGGCAAGTAACTGAACCCATGTCCAATGTGTCCTCCAAATTTCATGGCATTTGCACGCGGGGATTTTTTTCTATGATTTTTTTACCAAAATCAAGAAACGCAAAAAAACCGAGCACGTGCAAGATGACTTGCTAACACCGCCAAACCTTCCCCATCCTTTGTGGGAAGCAAAGATAGTTGTCCAAACTGATTTTCGTTAAGAACGGGCCCAAACGCTACACACCGGGACCAAAACGCTAACACCACGGCCAAGAACGGGCCAAAACGAGGCACGCCGGGCCAAAACGCTAACACCACGGCTAAGCGCAAGCACCACGGCTAAGAATCGGCACCGTGGCTAAGCGCCGGGACCAAACGCTAACACCACGGCCAAGAACGGGGCAAAACGCGGCACGCCGGGCCAAAACGCTAACACCACGGCTAAGCGCCGGGGCAAAACGCAAGCACCACGGCTAAGAATCGGCACCGTGGCTAAGCGCCGGGACCAAACGCTAACACCACGGCCAAGAACGGGGCAAAACGCGGCACGCCGGGCCAAAACGCTAACACCACGGCTAAGCGCCGGGGCAAAACGCAAGCACCACGGCTAAGAATCGGCACCGTGGCTAAGCGCCGGGACCAAACGCTAACACCACGGCCAAGAACGGGGCAAAACGCGGCACGCCGGGCCAAAACGCTAACCCCACGGCTAAGCGCCGGGGCAAAACGCAAGCACCACGGCTAAGAATCGGCAACGTGGCTAAGCGCCGGGACCAAACGCTAACACCACGGCCAAGAACGGGGCAAAACGCGGCACGCCGGGCCAAAACGCTAACACCACGGCTAAGCGCCGGGGCAAAACGCAAGCACCACGGCTAAGAATCGGCACCGTGGCTAAGCGCCGGGACCAAACGCTAACACCACGGCCAAGAACGGGGCAAAACGCGGCACGCCGGGCCAAAACGCTAACACCACGGCTAAGCGCCGGGGCAAAACGCAAGCACCACGGCTAAGAATCGGCACCGTGGCTAAGCGCCGGGACCAAACGCTAACACCACGGCCAAGCACGGGGCAAAACGCGGCACGCCGGGCCAAAACGCTAACACCACGGCTAAGCGCCGGGGCAAAACGCAAGCACCACGGCTAAGAATCGGCACCGTGGCTAAGCGCCGGGACCAAACGCTAACACCACGGCCAAGAACGGGGCAAAACGCGGCACGCCGGGCCAAAACGCTAACACCACGGCTAAGCGCCGGGGCAAAACGCAAGCACCACGGCTAAGAATCGGCACCGTGGCTAAGCGCCGGGACCAAACGCTAACACCACGGCCAAGAACGGGGCAAAACGCGGCACGCCGGGCCAAAACGCTAACCCCACGGCTAAGCGCCGGGGCAAAACGCAAGCACCACGGCTAAGAATCGGCAACGTGGCTAAGCGCCGGGACCAAACGCTAACACCACGGCCAAGAACGGGGCAAAACGCGGCACGCCGGGCCAAAACGCTAACACCACGGCTAAGCGCCGGGGCAAAACGCAAGCACCACGGCTAAGAATCGGCACCGTGGCTAAGCGCCGGGACCAAACGCTAACACCACGGCCAAGAACGGGGCAAAACGCGGCACGCCGGGCCAAAACGCTAACACCACGGCTAAGCGCCGGGGCAAAACGCAAGCACCACGGCTAAGAATCGGCACCGTGGCTAAGCGCCGGGACCAAACGCTAACACCACGGCCAAGAACGGGGCAAAACGCGGCACGCCGGGCCAAAACGCTAACACCACGGCTAAGCGCCGGGGCAAAACGCAAGCACCACGGCTAAGAATCGGCACCGTGGCTAAGCGCCGGGACCAAACGCTAACACCACGGCCAAGAACGGGGCAAAACGCGGCACGCCGGGCCAAAACGCTAACACCACGGCTAAGCGCCGGGGCAAAACGCAAGCACCACGGCTAAGAATCGGCACCGTGGCTAAGCGCCGGGACCAAACGCTAACACCACGGCCAAGAACGGGGCAAAACGCGGCACGCCGGGCCAAAACGCTAACCCCACGGCTAAGCGCCGGGGCAAAACGCAAGCACCACGGCTAAGAATCGGCAACGTGGCTAAGCGCCGGGACCAAACGCTAACACCACGGCCAAGAACGGGGCAAAACGCGGCACGCCGGGCCAAAACGCTAACACCACGGCTAAGCGCCGGGGCAAAACGCAAGCACCACGGCTAAGAATCGGCACCGTGGCTAAGCGCCGGGACCAAACGCTAACACCACGGCCAAGAACGGGGCAAAACGCGGCACGCCGGGCCAAAACGCTAACACCACGGCTAAGCGCCGGGGCAAAACGCAAGCACCACGGCTAAGAATCGGCACCGTGGCTAAGCGCCGGGACCAAACGCTAACACCACGGCCAAGAACGGGGCAAAACGCGGCACGCCGGGCCAAAACGCTAACACCACGGCTAAGCGCCGGGGCAAAACGCAAGCACCACGGCTAAGAATCGGCACCGTGGCTAAGCGCCGGGACCAAACGCTAACACCACGGCCAAGAACGGGGCAAAACGCGGCACGCCGGGCCAAAACGCTAACACCACGGCTTAGCGCCGGGGCAAAACGCAAGCACCACGGCTAAGAATCGGCACCGTGGCTAAGCGCCGGGACCAAACGCTAACTCCACGGCCAAGAACGGGGCAAAACGCGGCACGCCGGGCCAAAACGCTAACACCACAGCTAAGCGCCGGGGCAAAACGCAAGCACCACGGCTAAGAATCGGCACCGTGGCTAAGCGCCGGGACCAAACGCTAACACCACGGCCAAGAACGGGGCAAAACGCGGCACGCCGGGCCAAAACGCTAACACCACGGCTTAGCGCCGGGGCAAAACGCAAGCACCACGGCTAAGAATCGGCACCGTGGCTAAGCGCCGGGACCAAACGCTAACACCACGGCCAAGAACGGGGCAAAACGCGGCACGCCGGGCCAAAACGCTAACTCCACGGCTAAGCGCCGGGGCAAAACGCAAGCACCACGGCTAAGAATCGGCACCGTGGCTAAGCGCCGGGACCAAACGCTAACACCACGGCCAAGAACGGGGCAAAACGCGGCACGCCGGGCCAAAACGCTAACACCACGGCTAAGCGCCGGGGCAAAACGCAAGCACCACGGCTAAGAATCGGCACCGTGGCTAAGCGCCGGGACCAAACGCTAACACCACGGCCAAGAACGGGGCAAAACGCGGCACGCCGGGCCAAAACGCTAACACCACGGCTAAGCGCCGGGGCAAAACGCAAGCACCACGGCTAAGAATCGGCACCGTGGCTAAGCGCCGGGACCAAACGCTAACACCACGGCCAAGAACGGGGCAAAACGCGGCACGCCGGGCCAAAACGCTAACACCACGGCTTAGCGCCGGGGCAAAACGCAAGCACCACGGCTAAGAATCGGCACCGTGGCTAAGCGCCGGGACCAAACGCTAACTCCACGGCCAAGAACGGGGCAAAACGCGGCACGCCGGGCCAAAACGCTAACACCACGGCTAAGCGCCGGGGCAAAACGCAAGCACCACGGCTAAGAATCGGCACCGTGGCTAAGCGCCGGGACCAAACGCTAACACCACGGCCAAGAACGGGGCAAAACGCGGCACGCCGGGCCAAAACGCTAACACCACGGCTTAGCGCCGGGGCAAAACGCAAGCACCACGGCTAAGAATCGGCACCGTGGCTAAGCGCCGGGACCAAACGCTAACACCACGGCCAAGAACGGGGCAAAACGCGGCACGCCGGGCCAAAACGCTAACTCCACGGCTAAGCGCCGGGGCAAAACGCAAGCACCACGGCTAAGAATCGGCACCGTGGCTAAGCGCCGGGACCAAACGCTAACACCACGGCCAAGAACGGGGCAAAACGCGGCACGCCGGGCCAAAACGCTAACACCACGGCTAAGCGCCGGGGCAAAACGCAAGCACCACGGCTAAGAATCGGCACCGTGGCTAAGCGCCGGGACCAAACGCTAACACCACGGCCAAGAACGGGGCAAAACGCGGCACGCCGGGCCAAAACGCTAACACCACGGCTTAGCGCCGGGGCAAAACGCAAGCACCACGGCTAAGAATCGGCACCGTGGCTAAGCGCCGGGACCAAACGCTAACTCCACGGCGAAGAACGGGGCAAAACGCGGCACGCCGGGCCAAAACGCTAACACCACAGCTAAGCGCCGGGGCAAAACGCAAGCACCACGGCTAAGAATCGGCACCGTGGCTAAGCGCCGGGACCAAAAGCTAACACCACGGCCAAGAACGGGGCAAAACGCGGCACGCCGGGCCAAAACGCTAACACCACGGCTTAGCGCCGGGGCAAAACGCAAGCACCACGGCTAAGAATCGGCACCGTGGCTAAGCGCCGGGACCAAACGCTAACACCACGGCCAAGAACGGGGCAAAACGCGGCATGCCGGGCCAAAACGCTAACCCCACGGCTAAGCGCCGGCAAAACGCAAGCACCACGGCTAAGAATCGGGACCGTGGCTAAGCGCCGGGACCAAACACTAACACCACGGCCAAGAACGGGGCAAAACGCGGCACGCCGGGCCAAAACGCTAACACCACGGCTAAGCGCCGGGGCAAAACGCAAGCACCACGGCTAAGAATCGGGACCGTGGCTAAGCGCCGGGACCAAACGCTAACACCACGGCCAAGAACGGGGCAAAACGCGGCACGCCGGGCCAAAACGCTAACACCACGGCTAAGCGCCGGGGCAAAACGCAAGCACCACGGCTAAGAATCTGGACCGTGGCTAAGCGCCGGGACCAAACGCTAACACCACGGCCAAGAACGGGGCAAAACGCGGCACGCCGGGCCAAAACGCTAACACCACGGCTAAGCGCCGGGGCAAAACGCAAGCACCACGGCTAAGAATCGGGGACCGTGGCTAAGCGCCGGGACCAAACGCTAACACCACGGCCAAGAACGGGGGCAAAACGCGGCACGCCGGGCCAAAACGCTAACACCACGGCTAAGTGCCGGGGCAAAACCGCAAGCACCACGGCTAAGAATCGGGACCGTGGCTAAGCGCCGGGACCAAACGCTAACACCACGGCCAAGCACGGGGCAAAACGCGGCACGCCGGGCCAAACGCTAACACCACGGCTAAGCGCCGGGCAAAACGCAAGCACCACGGCTAAGAATCGGGACCGTGGCTAAGCGCCGGGACCAAACGCTAACACCACGGCCAAGAACGGGGCAAAACGCGGCACGCCGGGCCAAAACGCTAACACCACGGCTAAGCGCCGGGGCAAAACGCAAGCACCACGGCTAAGAATCGGGACCGTGGCTAAGCGCCGGGACCAAACGCTAACACCACGGCCAAGAACGGGGCAAAACGCGGCACGCCGGGCCAAAACGCTAACACCACGGCTAAGCGCCGGGGTAAAACGCAAGCACCACGGCTAAGAATCGGGACCGTGCTAAGCGCCGGGACCAAACGCTAACACCCACGGCAAGAACGGGGCAAAACGAGGCACGCCGGGCCAAAACGCTAACACCACGGCTAAGCGCCGGGGCAAAACGCAAGCACCACGGCTAAGAATCGGGACCGTGGCTAAGCGCCGGGACCAAACGCTAACACCACGGCCAAGAACGGGGGCAAAACGCGGCACGCCGGGCCAAAACGCTAACACCACGGCTAAGCGCCGGGGGCAAAACGCAAGCACCACAGCTAAGAATCGGGACCGTGGCTAAGCGCCGGGACCAAACGCTAACACCACGGCCATGAACGGGGCAAAACGCGGCACGCCGGGCCAAAACGCTAACACCACGGCTAAGCGCCGGGGCAAAACGCAAGCACCACGGCTAAGAATCGGGACCGTGGCTAAGCGCCGGGACCAACGCTAACACCACGGCCAAGAACGGGGCAAAACGCGGCACGCCGGACCAAAACGCTAACACCACGGCTAAGCGCCGGGGCAAAACGCAAGCACCACGGCTAAGAATCGGGACCGTGGCTAAGCGCCGGGACCAAACGCTAACACCACGGCCAAGAACGGGGCAAAACGCGGCACGCCGGGCCAAAACGCTAACACCACGGCTAAGCGCCGGGGCAAAACGCAAGCACCACGGCTAAGAATCGGGACCGTGGCTAAGCGCCGGGACCAAACGCTAACACCACGGCCAAGAACGGGGCAAAACGCGGCACGCCGGGCCAAAACGCTAACACCACGGCTAAGCGCAAAACGCAAGCACCACGGCTAAGAATCGGGGACCGTGGCTAAGCGCCGGGACCAAACGCTAACACCACGGCCAAGCACGGGGCAAAACGCGGCACGCCGGGCCAAAACGCTAACACCACGGCTAAGCGCCGGGGCAAAACGCAAGCACCACGGCTAAGAATCGGGACCGTGGCTAAGCGCCGGGACCAAACGCTAACACCACGGCCAAGAACGGGGCAAAACGCGGCACGCCGGGCCAAAACGCTAACACCACGGCTAAGCGCCGGGGCAAAACGCAAGCACCACGGCTAAGAATCGGGACCGTGGCTAAGCGCCGGGACCAAACGCTAACACCACGGCCATGACGGGGCAAAACGCGGCACGCCGGGCCAAAACGCTAACACCACGGCTAAGCGCCGGGGCAAAACGCAAGCACCACGGCTAAGAATCGGGACCGTGGCTAAGCGCCGGGACCAAACGCTAACACCACGGCCAAGAACGGGGCAAAACGCGGTACGCCGGGCCAAAACGCTAACACCACGGCTAAGCGCCGGGGCAAAACGCAAGCACCACGGCTAAGAATCGGGACCGTGGCTAAGCGCCGGGACCAAACGCTAACACCACGGCCAAGAACGGGGCAAAACGCGGCACGCCGGGCCAAAACGCTAACACCCACGGCTAAGCGCCGGGGCAAAACGCAAGCACCACGGCTAAGAATCGGGACCGTGGCTAAGCGCCGGGACCAAACGCTAACACCACGGCCAAGAACGGGGCAAAACGCGGTACGCCGGGCCAAAACGCTAACACCACGGCTAAGCGCCGGGGCAAAACGCAAGCACCACGGCTAAGAATCGGGACCGTGCCTAAGCGCCGGGACCAAACGCTAACACCACGGCCAAGAACGGGGCAAAACGCGGCACGCCGGGCCAAAACGCTAACACCACGGCTAAGCGCCGGGGCAAAACGCAAGCACCACGGCTAAGAATCGGGACCGTGGCTAAGCGCCGGGACCAACGCTAACACCACGGCCAAGCACGGGGCAAAACGCGGCGCGCCGGGCCAAAACGCTAACACCACGGCTAAGCGCCGGGGCAAAACGCAAGCACCACGGCTAAGAATCGGGACCGTGGCTAAGCGCCGGGACCAAACGCTAACACCACGGCCAAGAACGGGGCAAAACGCGGCACGCCGGGCCAAAACGCTAACACCACGGCTAAGCGCCGGGGCAAAACGCAAGCACCACGGCTAAGAATCTGGACCCGTGGCTAAGCGCCGGGACCAAACGCTAACACCACGGCCAAGAACGGGGCAAAACGCGGCACGCCGTGCCAAAACGCTAACACCACGGCTAAGCGCCGGGGCAAAACGCAAGCACCACGGCTAAGAATCGGGACCGTGGCTAAGCGCCGGGACCAAACGCTAACACCACGGCCAAGAACGGGGCAAAACGCGGCACGCCGGGCCAAAACGCTAACACCACGGCTAAGTGCCGGGGCAAAACGCAAGCACCACGGCTAAGAATCGGGGACCGTGGCTAAGCGCCGGGACCAAACGCTAACACCACGGCCAAGCACGGGGCAAAACGCGGCACGCCGGGCCAAAACGCTAACACCACGGCTAAGCGCCGGGGCAAAACGCAAGCACCACGGCTAAGAATCGGGACCGTGGCTAAGCGCCGGGGACCAAACGCTAACACCACGGCCAAGAACGGGGCAAAACGCGGCACGCCGGGCCAAAACGCTAACACCACGGCTAAGCGCCGGGGGCAAAACGCAAGCACCACGGCTAAGAATCGGGACCGTGGCTAAGCGCCGGGGGACCAAACGCTAACACCACGGCCAAGAACGGGGCAAAACGCGGGCACGCCGGGCCAAAAACGCTAACACCACGGCTAAGCGCCGGGGCAAAACGCAAGCACCACGGCTAAGAATCGGGACCGTGGCTAAGCGCCGGGACCAACGCAAACACCACGGCCAAGACGGGGCAAAACGAGGCACGCCGGGCCAAAACGCTAACACCACGGCTAAGCGCCGGGGCAAAACGCAAGCACCACGGCTAAGAATCGGGACCGTGGCTAAGCGCCGGGACCAAACGCTAACACCACGGCCAAGAACGGGGCAAAACGCGGCACGCCGGGCCAAAACGCTAACACCACGGCTAAGCGCCGGGGCAAAACGCAAGCACCACGGCTAAGAATCGGGACCGTGGCTAAGCGCCGGGACCAAACGCTAACACCACGGCCATGAACGGGGCAAAACGCGGCACGCCGGGCCAAAACGCTAACACCACGGCTAAGCGCCGGGGCAAAACGCAAGCACCACGGCTAAGAATCGGGACCGTGGCTAAGCGCCGGGACCAAACGCTAACACCACGGCCAAGAACGGGGCAAAACGCGGCACGCCGGACCAAAACGCTAACACCACGGCTAAGCGCCGGGGCAAAACGCAAGCACCACGGCTAAGAATCGGGACCGTGGCTAAGCGCCGGGACCAAACGCTAACACCACGGCCAAGAACGGGGCAAAACGCGGCACGCCGGGCCAAAACGCTAACACCACGGCTAAGCGCCGGGGCAAAACGCAAGCACCACGGCTAAGAATCGGGACCGTGGCTAAGCGCCGGGACCAAACGCTAACACCACGGCCAAGAACGGGGCAAAACGCGGCACGCCGGGCCAAAACGCTAACACCACGGCTAAGCGCAAAACGCAAGCACCACGGCTAAGAATCGGGACCGTGGCTAAGCGCCGGGACCAAACGCTAACACCACGGCCAAGAACGGGGCAAAACGCGGTACGCCGGGCCAAAACGCTAACACCACGCTAAGCGGCCGGGGCAAAACGCAAGCACCACGGCTAAGAATCGGGACCGTGGCTAAGCGCCGGGACCAAACGCTAACACCACGGCCAAGAACGGGGCAAAACGCGGCACGCCGGGCCAAAACGCTAACACCACGGCTAAGCGCCGGGGCAAAACGCAAGCACCACGGCTAAGAATCGGGACCGTGGCTAAGCGCCGGGACCAAACGCTAACACCACGGCCAAGAACGGGGCAAAACGCGGTACGCCGGGCCAAAACGCTAACACCACGGCTAAGCGCCGGGGCAAAACGCAAGCACCACGGCTAAGAATCGGGACCGTGCCTAAGCGCCGGGACCAAACGCTAACACCACGGCCAAGAACGGGGCAAAACGCGGCACGCCGGGCCAAAACGCTAACACCACGGCTAAGCGCCGGGGCAAACGCAAGCACCACGGCTAAGAATCGGGACCGTGGCTAAGCGCCGGGGACCAAACGCTAACACCACGGCCAAGCACGGGGCAAAACGCGGCGCGCCGGGCCAAAACGCTAACACCACGGCTAAGCGCCGGGGCAAAACGCAAGCACCACGGCTAAGAATCGGGGACCGTGGCTAAGCGCCGGGACCAAACGCTAACACCACGGCCAAGAACGGGGCAAAACGCGGCACGCCGGGCCAAAACGCTAACACCACGGCTAAGCGCCGGGGCAAAACGCAAGCACCACGGCTAAGAATCTGGACCGTGGCTAAGCGCCGGGAGCCAAACGCTAACACCACGGCCAAGAACGGGGCAAAACGCGGCACGCCGTGCCAAAACGCTAACACCACGGCTAAGCGCCGGGGCAAAACGCAAGCACCACGGCTAAGAATCGGGACCGTGGCTAAGCGCCGGGACCAAACGCTAACACCACGGCCAAGAACGGGGCAAAACGCGGCACGCCGGGCCAAAACGCTAACACCACGGCTAAGTGCCGGGGCAAAACGCAAGCACCACGGCTAAGAATCGGGACCGTGGCTAAGCGCCGGGGACCAAACGCTAACACCACGGCCAAGCACGGGGCAAAAACGCGGCACGCCGGCCAAAACGCTCAACACCACGGCTAAGCGCCGGGGCAAAACGCAAGCACCACGGCTAAGAATCGGGACCGTGGCTAAGCGCCGGGGACCAAACGCTACACCACGGCCAAGAACGGGGCAAAACGCGGCACGCCGGGCCAAAACGCTAACACCACGGCTAAGCGCCGGGGCAAAACGCAAGCACCACGGCTAAGAATCGGGACCGTGGCTAAGCGCCGGGACCAAACGCTAACACCACGGCCAAGAACGGGGCAAAACGCGGCACGCCGGGCCAAAACGCTAACACCACGGCTAAGCGCCGGGGCAAAACGCAAGCACCACGGCTAAGAATCGGGACCGTGGCTAAGCGCCGGGACCAAACGCAAACACCACGGCCAAGAACGGGGCAAAACGAGGCACGCCGGGCCAAAACGCTAACACCACGGCTAAGCGCCGGGGCAAAACGGCAAGCACCACGGCTAAGAATCGGGACCGTGGCTAAGCGCCGGGACCAACGCTAACACCACGGCCAAGAACGGGGCAAAACGCGGCACGCCGGGCCAAAACGCTAACACCACGGCTAAGCGCCGGGGCAAAACGCAAGCACCACGGCTAAGAATCGGGACCGTGGCTAAGCGCCGGGACCAAACGCTAACACCACGGCCATGAACGGGGCAAACGCGGCACGCCGGGCCAAAACGCTAACACCACGGCTAAGCGCCGGGGCAAAACGCAAGCACCACGGCTAAGAATCGGGACCGTGGCTAAGCGCCGGGACCAAACGCTAACACCACGGCCAAGAACGGGGCAAAACGCGGCACGCCGGACCAAAACGCTAACACCACGGCTAAGCGCCGGGGCAAAACGCAAGCACCACGGCTAAGAATCGGGGACCGTGGCTAAGCGCCGGGACCAAACGCTAACACCACGGCCAAGAACGGGGCAAAACGCGGCACGCCGGGCCAAAACGCTAACACCACGGCTAAGCGCCGGGGCAAAACGCAAGCACCACGGCTAAGAATCGGGACCGTGGCTAAGCGCCGGGACCAAACGCTAACACCACGGCCAAGAACGGGGCAAAAACGCGGCACGCCGGGCCAAAACGCTAACACCACGGGCTAAGCGCAAAACGCAAGCACCACGGCTAAGAATCGGGACCCGTGGCTAAGCGCCGGGACCAAACGCTAACACCACGGCCAAGCACGGGGCAAAACGCGGCACGCCGGGCCAAAACGCTAACACCACGGCTAAGCGCCGGGGCAAAACGCAAGCACCACGGCTAAGAATCGGGACCGTGGCTAAGCGCCGGGACCAACGCTAACACCACGGCCAAGAACGGGGCAAAACGCGGCACGCCGGGCCAAAACGCTAACACCACGGCTAAGCGCCGGGGCAAAACGCAAGCACCACGGCTAAGAATCGGGACCGTGGCTAAGCGCCGGGACCAAACGCTAACACCACGGCCATGAACGGGGCAAAACGCGGCACGCCGGGCCAAAACGCTAACACCACGGCTAAGGCGCCGGGGCAAAACGCAAGCACCACGGCTAAGAATCGGGACCGTGGCTAAGCGCCGGGACCAAACCGCTAACACCACGGCCAAGAACGGGGCAAAACGCGGTACGCCGGGCCAAAACGCTAACACCACGGCTAAGCGCCGGGGCAAAACGCAAGCACCACGGCTAAGAATCGGGACCGTGGCTAAGCGCCGGGACCAAACGCTAACACCACGGCCAAGAACGGGGCAAAACGCGGCACGCCGGGCCAAAACGCTAACACCACGGCTAAGCGCCGGGGCAAAACGCAAGCACCACGGCTAAGAATCGGGACCGTGGCTAAGCGCCGGGACCAAACGCTAACACCACGGCCAAGAACGGGGCAAAACGCGGTACGCCGGGCCAAAACGCTAACACCACGGCTAAGCGCCGGGGCAAAACGCAAGCACCACGGCTAAGAATCGGGACCGTGGCTAAGCGCCGGGACCAAACGCTAACACCACGGCCAAGAACGGGGCAAAACGCGCACGCCGGGCCAAAACGCTAACACCACGGCTAAGCGCCGGGGCAAAACGCAAGCACCACGGCTAAGAATCGGGACCGTGGCTAAGCGCCGGGACCAAACGCTAACACCACGGCCAAGAACGGGGCAAAACGCGGTACGCCGGGCCAAAACGCTAACACCACGGCTAAGCGCCGGGGCAAAACGCAAGCACCACGGCTAAGAATCGGGACCGTGGCTAAGCGCCGGGACCAAACGCTAACACCACGGCCAAGAACGGGGCAAAACGCGGCACGCCGGGCCAAAACGCTAACACCACGGCTAAGCGCCGGGGCAAAACGCAAGCACCACGGCTAAGAATCGGGACCGTGGCTAAGCGCCGGGACCAAACGCTAACACCACGGCCAAGCACGGGGCAAAACGCGGCGCGCCGGGCCAAAACGCTAACACCACGGCTAAGCGCCGGGGCAAAACGCAAGCACCACGGCTAAGAATCGGGACCGTGGCTAAGCGCCGGGGACCAAACGCTAACACCACGGCCAAGAACGGGGCAAAACGCGGCACGCCGGGCCAAAACGCTAACACCACGGCTAAGCGCCGGGGCAAAACGCAAGCACCACGGCTAAGAATCGGGACCGTGGTTAAGCGCCGGGACCAAACGCTAACACCACGGCCAAGAACGGGGCAAAACACGGCACGCCGGGCCAAAACGCTAACACCACGGCTAAGCGCCGGGGCAAAACGCAAGCACCACGGCTAAGAATCGGGACCGTGGCTAAGCGTCGGGACCAAACGCTAACACCACGGCCATGAACGGGGCAAAACGCGGCACGCCGGGCCAAAACGCTAACACCACGGCTAAGCGCGCGGGGCAAAACGCAAGCACCACGGCTAAGAATCGGGACCGTGGCTAAGCGCCGGGACCAAACGCTAACACCACGGCCAAGAACGGGGCAAAACGCGGCACGCCGGGCCAAAACGCTAACACCACGGCTAAGTGCCGGGGCAAAACGATAGCACCACGGCTAAGAATCGGGACCGTGGCTAAGCGCCCGGGACCAAACGCTAACACCACGGCCAAGAACGGGGCAAAACGCGGCACGCCGGGCCAAAACGCTAACACCACGGCTAAGCGCCGGGGCAAAACGCAAGCACCACGGCTAAGAATCGGGACCGTGGCTAAGAGCCGGGACCAAACGCTAACACCACGACCAAGAACGGGGCAAAACGCGGCACGCCGGGCCAAAACGCTAACACCACGGCTAAGCGCCGGGGCAAAACGCAAGCACCACGGCTAAGAATCGGGACCGTGGCTAAGCGCCGGCACCAAACGCTAACACCACGGCCAAGAACGGGGCAAAACGCGGCACGCCGGGCCAAAACGCTAACACCACGGCTAAGCGCCGGGGCAAAACGCAAGCACCACGGCTAAGAATCGGGACCGTGGCTAAGCGCCGGGACCAAAACGCTAATACCACGGCCAAGAGCGGGGCAAAACGCGGCACGCCGGGCCAAAACGCTAACACCACGGCTAAGCGCCGGGGCAAAACGCAAGCACCACGGCTAAGAATCGGGACCGTGGCTAAGCGCCGGGACCAAACGCTAACACCACGGCCAAGAACGGGGCAAAACGCGGCACGCCAGGCCAAAACGCTAACACCACGGCTAAGCGCCGGGGCAAAACGCAAGCACCACGGCTAAGAATCGGGACCGTGGCTAAGCGCCGGGACCAAACGCTAACACCACGGCCAAGAACGGGGCAAAACGCGGCACGCCGGGCCAAAACGCTAACACCACGGCTAAGCGCCGGGGCAAAACGCAAGCACCACGGCTAAGAATCGGGACCGTGGCTAAGCGCCGGGACCAAACGCTAACACCACGGCCAAGAACGGGGCAAAACGCGGCACGCCGGGCCAAAACGCTAACACCACGGCTAAGCGCCGGGGCAAAACGCAAGCACCACGGCTAAGAATCTGGACCGTGGCTAAGCGCCGGGACCAAACGCTAACACCACGGCCAAGAACGGGGCAAAACGCGGCACGCCGTGCCAAAACGCTAACACCACGGCTAAGCGCCGGGGCAAAATGCAAGCACCACGGCTAAGAATCGGGACCGTGGCTAAGCGCCGGGGACCAAACGCTAACACCACGGCCAAGAACGGGGCAAAACGCGGCACGCCGGGCCAAAACGCTAACACCACGGCTAAGTGCCGGGGCAAAACGCAAGCACCACGGCTAAGAATCGGGACCGTGGCTAAGCGCCGGGACCAAACGCTAACACCACGGCCAAGCACGGGGCAAAACGCGGCACGCCGGGCCAAAACGCTAACACCACGGCTAAGCGCCGGGGCAAAACGCAAGCACCACGGCTAAGAATCGGGACCGTGGCTAAGCGCCGGGACCAAACGCTAACACCACGGCCAAGAACGGGGCAAAACGCGGCACGCCGGGCCAAAACGCTAACACCACGGCTAAGCGCCGGGGCAAAACGCAAGCACCACGGCTAAGAATCGGGACCGTGGCTAAGCGCCGGGACCAAACGCTAACACCACGGCCAAGAACGGGGCAAAACGCGGCACGCCGGGCCAAAACGCTAACACCACGGCTAAGCGCCGGGGCAAAACGCAAGCACCACGGCTAAGAATCGGGACCGTGGCTAAGCGCCGGGACCAAACGCTAACACCACGGCCAAGAACGGGGCAAAACGAGGCACGCCGGGCCAAAACGCTAACACCACGGCTAAGCGCCGGGGCAAAACGCAAGCACCACGGCTAAGAATCGGGACCGTGGCTAAGCGCCGGGACCAAACGCTAACACCACGGCCAAGAACGGGGCAAAACGCGGCACGCCGGGCCAAAACGCTAACACCACGGCTAAGCGCCGGGGCAAAACGCAAGCACCACGGCTAAGAATCGGGACCGTGGCTAAGCGCCGGGACCAAACGCTAACACCACGGCCATGAACGGGGCAAAACGCGGCACGCCGGGCCAAAACGCTAACACCACGGCTAAGCGCCGGGGCAAAACGCAAGCACCACGGCTAAGAATCGGGACCGTGGCTAAGCGCCGGGACCAAACGCTAACACCACGGCCAAGAACGGGGCAAAACGCGGCACGCCGGACCAAAACGCTAACACCACGGCTAAGCGCCGGGGCAAAACGCAAGCACCACGGCTAAGAATCGGGACCGTGGCTAAGCGCCGGGACCAAACGCTAACACCACGGCCAAGAACGGGGCAAAACGCGGCACGCCGGGCCAAAACGCTAACACCACGGCTAAGCGCCGGGGCAAAACGCAAGCACCACGGCTAAGAATCGGGACCGTGGCTAAGCGCCGGGACCAAACGCTAACACCACGGCCAAGAACGGGGCAAAACGCGGCACGCCGGGCCAAAACGCTAACACCACGGCTAAGCGCAAAACGCAAGCACCACGGCTAAGAATCGGGACCGTGGCTAAGCGCCGGGACCAAACGCTAACACCACGGCCAAGCACGGGGCAAAACGCGGCACGCCGGGCCAAAACGCTAACACCACGGCTAAGCGCCGGGGCAAAACGCAAGCACCACGGCTAAGAATCGGGACCGTGGCTAAGCGCCGGGACCAAACGCTAACACCACGGCCAAGAACGGGGCAAAACGCGGCACGCCGGGCCAAAACGCTAACACCACGGCTAAGCGCCGGGGCAAAACGCAAGCACCACGGCTAAGAATCGGGACCGTGGCTAAGCGCCGGGACCAAACGCTAACACCACGGCCATGAACGGGGCAAAACGCGGCACGCCGGGCCAAAACGCTAACACCACGGCTAAGCGCCGGGGCAAAACGCAAGCACCACGGCTAAGAATCGGGACCGTGGCTAAGCGCCGGGACCAAACGCTAACACCACGGCCAAGAACGGGGCAAAACGCGGTACGCCGGGCCAAAACGCTAACACCACGGCTAAGCGCCGGGGCAAAACGCAAGCACCACGGCTAAGAATCGGGACCGTGGCTAAGCGCCGGGACCAAACGCTAACACCACGGCCAAGAACGGGGCAAAACGCGGCACGCCGGGCCAAAACGCTAACACCACGGCTAAGCGCCGGGGCAAAACGCAAGCACCACGGCTAAGAATCGGGACCGTGGCTAAGCGCCGGGACCAAACGCTAACACCACGGCCAAGAACGGGGCAAAACGCGGTACGCCGGGCCAAAACGCTAACACCAC
>BRZY01000024.1:15000-40000 GCA_030159175.1 Glycyrrhiza uralensis | reverse complement strand
GGGCAAAACGCGGCACGCCGGGCCAAAACGCTAACACCACGGCTAAGCGCCGGGGCAAAACGCAAGCACCACGGCTAAGAATCGGGACCGTGGCTAAGCGCCGGGACCAAACGCTAACACCACGGCCATGAACGGGGCAAAACGCGGCACGCCGGGCCAAAACGCTAACACCACGGCTAAGCGCCGGGGCAAAACGCAAGCACCACGGCTAAGAATCGGGACCGTGGCTAAGCGCCGGGACCAAACGCTAACACCACGGCCAAGAACGGGCAAAACGCGGCACGCCGGGCCAAAACGCTAACAACACGGCTAAGCGCCGGGGCAAAACGCAAGCACCACGGCTAACAATCGGGACCGTGGCTAAGCGCCGGGACCAAACGCTAACACCACGGCCAAGAACGGGGCAAAACGCGGCACGCCGGGCCAAAACGCTAACACCACGGCTAAGCGCCGGGGCAAAACGCAAGCACCACGGCTAACAATCGGGACCGTGGCTAAGCGCCGGGACCAAACGCTAACACCACGGCCAAGAACGGGGCAAAACGCGGCACGCCGGGCCAAAACGCTAACACCACGGCTAAGCGCCGGGGCAAAACGCAAGCACCACGGCTAAGAATCGGGACCGTGGCTAAGCGCCGGGACCAAACGCTAACACCACGGCCAAGAACGGGGCAAAACGCGGCACGCCGGGCCAAAACGCTAACACCACGGCTAAGCGCCGGGGCAAAACGCAAGCACCACGGCTAAGAATCGGGACCGTGGCTAAGCGCCGGGACCAAACGCTAACACCACGGCTAAGCGCCGGGGCAAAACGCAAGCACCACGGCTAACAATCGGGACCGTGGCTAAGCGCCGGGACCAAACGCTAACACCACGGCCAAGAACGGGGCAAAACGCGGCACGCCGGGCCAAAACGCTAACACCACGGCTAAGCGCCGGGGCAAAACGCAAGCACCACGGCTAACAATCGGGACCGTGGCTAAGCACCGGGACCAAACGCTAACACCACGGCCAAGAACGGGGCAAAACGCGGCACGCCGGGCCAAAACGCTAACACCACGGCTAAGCACCGGGGCAAAACGCAAGCACCACGGCTAAGAATCGGGACCGTGGCTAAGCGCCGGGACCAAACGCTAACACCACGGCCAAGAACGGGGCAAAACGCGGCACGCCGGGCCAAAACGCTAACACCACGGCTAAGCGCCGGGGCAAAACGCAAGCACCACGGCTAAGAATCGGGACCGTGGCTAAGCGCCGGGACCAAACGCTAACACCACGGCCAAGAACGGGGCAAAACGCGGCACGCCGGGCCAAAACGCTAACACCACGGCTAAGCGCCGGGGCAAAACGCAAGCACCACGGCTAAGAATCGGGACCGTGGCTAAGCGCCGGGACCAAACGCTAACACCACGGCCAAGAACGGGGCAAAACGCGGCACGCCGGGCCAAAACGCTAACACCACGGCTAAGCGCCGGGGCAAAACGCAAGCACCACGGCTAAGAATCGGGACCGTGGCTAAGCGCCGGGACCAAACGCTAACACCACGGCCAAGAACGGGGCAAAACGCGGCACGCCGGGCCAAAACGCTAACACCACGGCTAAGCGCCGGGGCAAAACGCAAGCACCACGGCTAAGAATCGGGACCGTGGCTAAGCGCCGGGACCAAACGCTATCACCACGGCCAAGAACGGGGCAAAACGCGGCACGCCGGGCGAAAACGCTAACACCACGGCTAAGCGCCGGGGCAAAACGCAAGCACCACGGCTAAGAATCGGGACCGTGGCTAAGCGCCGGGACCAAACGCTAACACCACGGCCAAGAACGGGGCAAAACGCGGCACGCCGGGCCAAAACGCTAACACCACGGGTAAGCGCCGGGGCAAAACGCAATCACCACGGCTAAGAATCGGGACCGTGGCTAAGCGCCGGGACCAAACGCTAACACCACGGCCAAGAACGGGGCAAAACGCGGCACGCCGGGCCAAAACGCTAACACCACGGCTAAGCGCCGGGGCAAAACGCAAGCACCACGGCTAAGAATCGGAACCGTGGCTAAGCGCCGGGACCAAACGCTAACACCACGGCCAAGAACGGGGCAAAACGCGGCACGCCGGGCCAAAACGCTAACACCACGGCTAAGCGCCGGGGCAAAACGCAAGCACCACGGCTAAGAATCGGGACCGTGGCTAAGCGCCGGGACCAAACGCTAACACCACGGCCAAGAACGGGGCAAAACGCGGCACGCCGGGCCAAAACGCTAACACCACGGCTAAGCGCCGGGGCAAAACGCAAGCACCACGGCTAAGAATCGGGACCGTGGCTAAGCGCCGGGACCAAACGCTAACACCACGGCCAAGAACGGGGCAAAACGCGGCACGCCGGGCCAAAACGCTAACACCACGGCTAAGCGCCGGGGCAAAACGCAAGCACCACGGCTAAGAATCGGGACCGTGGCTAAGCGCCGGGACCAAACGCTAACACCACGGCCAAGAACGGGGCAAAACGCGGCACGCCGGGCCAAAACGCTAACACCACGGCTAAGCGCCGGGGCAAAACGCAAGCACCACGGCTAAGAATCGGGACCGTGGCTAAGCGCCGGGACCAAACGCTAACCCCACGGCCAAGAACGGGGCAAAACGCGGCACGCCGGGCCAAAACGCTAACACCACGGCTAAGCGCCGGGGCAAAACGCAAGCACCACGGCTAAGAATCGGGACCGTGGCTAAGCGCCGGGACCAAACGCTAACCCCACGGCCAAGAACGGGGCAAAACGCGGCACGCCGGGCCAAAACGCTAACACCACGGCTAAGCGCCGGGGCAAAACGCAAGCACCACGGCTAAGAATCGGGACCGTGGCTAAGCGCCGGGACCAAACGCTAACACCACGGCCAAGAACGGGGCAAAACGCGGCACGCCGGGCCAAAACGCTAACACCACGGCTAAGCGCCGGGGCAAAACGCAAGCACCACGGGTAAGAATCGGGACCGTGGCTAAGCGCCGGGACCAAACGCTAACACCACGGCCAAGAACGGGGCAAAACGCGGCACGCCGGGCCAAAACGCTAACACCACGGCTAAGCGCCGGGGCAAAACGCAAGCACCACGGGTAAGAATCGGGACCGTGGCTAAGCGCCGGGACCAAACGCTAACACCACGGCCAAGAACGGGGCAAAACGCGGCACGCCGGGCCAAAACGCTAACACCACGGCTAAGCGCCGGGGCAAAACGCAAGCACCACGGCTAAGAATCGGGACCGTGGCTAAGCGCCGGGACCAAACGCTAACACCACGGCCAAGAACGGGGCAAAACGCGGCACGCCGGGCCAAAACGCTAACACCACGGCTAAGCGCCGGGGCAAAACGCAAGCACCACGGCTAAGAATCGGGACCGTGGCTAAGCGCCGGGACCAAACGCTAACACCACGGCCAAGAACGGGGCAAAACGCGGCACGCCGGGCCAAAACGCTAACACCACGGCTAAGCGCCGGGGCAAAACGCAAGCACCACGGCTAAGAATCGGGACCGTGGCTAAGCGCCGGGACCAAACGCTAACACCACGGCCAAGAACGGGGCAAAACGCGGCACGCCGGGCCAAAACGCTAACACCACGGCTAAGCGCCGGGGCAAAACGCAAGCACCACGGCTAAGAATCGGGACCGTGGCTAAGCGCCGGGACCAAACGCTAACACCACGGCCAAGAACGGGGCAAAACGCGGCACGCCGGGCCAAAACGCTAACACCACGGCTAAGCGCCGGGGCAAAACGCAAGCCCCACGGCTAAGAATCGGGACCGTGGCTAAGCGCCGGGACCAAACGCTAACACCACGGCCAAGAACGGGGCAAAACGCGGCACGCCGGGCCAAAACGCTAACACCACGGCTAAGCGCCGGGGCAAAACGCAAGCACCACGGCTAAGAATCGGGACCGTGGCTAAGCGCCGGGACCAAACGCTAACACCACGGCCAAGAACGGGGCAAAACGCGGCACGCCGGGCCAAAACGCTAACACCACGGCTAAGCGCCGGGGCAAAACGCAAGCACCACGGCTAAGAATCGGGACCGTGGCTAAGCGCCGGGACCAAACGCTAACACCACGGCCAAGAACGGGGCAAAACGCGGCACGCCGGGCCAAAACGCTAACACCACGGCTAAGCGCCGGGGCAAAACGCAAGCACCACGGCTAAGAATCGGGACCGTGGCTAAGCGCCGGGACCAAACGCTAACACCACGGCCAAGAACGGGGCAAAACGCGGCACGCCGGGCCAAAACGCTAACACCACGGCTAAGCGCCGGGGCAAAACGCAAGCACCACGGCTAAGAATCGGGACCGTGGCTAAGCGCCGGGACCAAACGCTAACACCACGGCCAAGAACGGGGCAAAACGCGGCACGCCGGGCCAAAACGCTAACACCACGGCTAAGCGCCGGGGCAAAACGCAAGCACCACGGCTAAGAATCGGGACTGTGGCTAAGCGCCGGGACCAAACGCTAACACCACGGCCAAGAACGGGGCAAAACGCGGCACGCCGGGCCAAAACGCTAACACCACGGCTAAGCGCCGGGGCAAAACGCAAGCACCACGGCTAAGAATCGGGACCGTGGCTAAGCGCCGGGACCAAACGCTAACACCACGGCCAAGAACGGGGCAAAACGCGGCACGCCGGGCCAAAACGCTAACACCACGGCTAAGCGCCGGGGCAAAACGCAAGCACCACGGCTAAGAATCGGGACCGTGGCTAAGCGCCGGGACCAAACGCTAACACCACGGCCAAGAACGGGGCAAAACGCGGCACGCCGGGCCAAAACGCTAACACCACGGCTAAGCGCCGGGGCAAAACGCAAGCACCACGGCTAAGAATCGGGACCGTGGCTAAGCGCCGGGACCAAACGCTAACAGCACGGCCAAGAACGGGGCAAAACGCGGCACGCCGAGCCAAAACGCTAACACCACGGCTAAGCGCCGGGGCAAAACGCAAGCACCACAGCTAAGAATCGGGACCGTGGCTAAGCGCCGGGACCAAACGCTAACACCACGGCCAAGAACGGGGCAAAACGCGGCACGCCGGGCCAAAACGCTAACACCACGGCTAAGCGCCGGGGCAAAACGCAAGCACCACGGCTAAGAATCGGGACCGTGGCTAAGCGCCGGGACCAAACGCTAACACCACGGCCAAGAACGGGGCAAAACGCGGCACGCCGGGCCAAAACGCTAACACCACGGCTAAGCGCCGGGGCAAAACGCAAGCACCACGGCTAAGAATCGGGACCGTGGCTAAGCGCCGGGACCAAACCCTAACACCACGGCCAAGAACGGGGCAAAACGCGGCACGCCGGGCCAAAACGCTAACACCACGGCTAAGCGCCGGGGCAAAATGCAAGCACCACGGCTAAGAATCGGGACCGTGGCTAAGCGCCGGGACCAAACGCTAACACCACGGCCATGAACGGGGCAAAACGCGGCACGCCGGGCCAAAACGCTAACACCACGGCTAAGCGCCGGGGCAAAACGCAAGCACCACGGCTAAGAATCGGGACCGTGGCTAAGCGCCGGGACCAAACGCTAACACCAAGGCCAAGAACGGGGCAAAACGCGGCACGCCGGGCCAAAACGCTAACACCACGGCTAAGCGCCGGGGCAAAACGCAAGCACCACGGCTAAGAATCGGAACCGTGGCTAAGCGCCGGGACCAAACGCTAACACCACGGCCAAGAACGGGGCAAAACGCGGCTCGCCGGGCCAAAACGCTAACACCACGGCTAAGCGCCGGGGCAAAACGCAAGAACCACGGCTAAGAATCGGGACCGTGGCTAAGCGCCGGGACCAAACGCTAACACCACGGCCAAGAACGGGGCAAAACGCGGCACGCCGGGCCAAAACGCTAACACCACGGCTAAGCGCCGGGGCAAAACGCAAGCACCACGGCTAAGAATCGGGACCGTGGCTAAGCGCCGGGACCAAACGCTAACACCACGGCCAAGAACGGGGCAAAACGCGGCACGCCGGGCCAAAACGCTAACACCACGGCTAAGCGCCGGGGCAAAACGCAAGCACCACGGCTAAGAATCGGGACCGTGGCTAAGCGCCGGGACCAAACGCTAACACCACGGCCAAGAACGGGGCAAAACGCGGCACGCCGGGCCAAAACGCTAACACCACGGCTAAGCGCCGGGGCAAAACGCAAGCACCACGGCTAAGAATCGGGACCGTGGCTAAGCGCCGGGACCAAACGCTAACACCACGGCCAAGAACGGGGCAAAACGCGGCACGCCGGGCCAAAACGCTAACACCACGGCTAAGCGCCGGGGCAAAACGCAAGCACCACGGCTAAGAATCGGGACCGTGGCTAAGCGTCGGGACCAAACGCTAACACCACGGCCAAGAACGGTGCAAAACGCGGCACGCCGGGCCAAAACGCTAACACCACGGCTAAGCGCCGGGGCAAAACGCAACCACCACGGCTAAGAATCGGGACCGTGGCTAAGCGCCGGGACCAAACGCTAACACCACGGCCAAGAACGGGGCAAAACGCGGCACGCCGGGCCAAAACGCTAACACCACGGCTAAGCGCCGGGGCAAAACGCAAGCACCACAGCTAAGAATCGGGACCGTGGCTAAGCGCCGGGACCAAACGCTAACACCACGGCCAAGAACGGTGCAAAACGCGGCACGCCGGGCCAAAACGCTAACACCACGGCTAAGCGCCGGGACCATGGCTAAGCGCCGGGGCAAAACGCAAGCACCACGGCTAAGAATCGGGACCGTGGCTAAGCGCCGGGACCAAACGCTAACACCACGGCCAAGAACGGGGCAAAACGCGGCACGCCGGGCCAAAACGCTAACACCACGGCTAAACGCCGGGGCAAAACATAAGCACCACGGCTAAGAATCGGGACCGTGGCTAAGCGCCGGGACCAAACGCTAACACCACGGCCAAGAACGGGGCAAAACGCGGCACGCCGGGCCAAAACGCTAACACCACGGCTAAGCGCCGGGGCAAAATGCAAGCACCACGGCTAAGAATCGGAACCGTGGCTAAGCGCCGGGACCAAACGCTAACACCACGGCCATGAACGGGGCAAAACGCGGCACGCCGGGCCAAAACGCTAACACCACGGCTAAGCGCCGGGGCAAAACGCAAGCACCACGGCTAAGAATCGGGACCGTGGCTAAGCGCCGGGACCAAACGCTAACACCACGGCCAAGAACGGGGCAAAACGCGGCACGCCGGGCCAAAACGCTAACACCACGGCTAAGCGCCGGGGCAAAACGCAAGCACCACGGCTAAGAATCGGAACCGTGGCTAAGCGCCGGGACCAAACGCTAACACCACGGCCAAGAACGGGGCAAAACGCGGCACGCCGGGCCAAAACGCTAACACCACGGCTAAGCGCCGGGGCAAAACGCAAGAACCACGGCTAAGAATCGGGACCGTGGCTAAGCACCGGAACCAAACGCTAACACCACGGCCAAGCACGGGGCAAAACGCGGCACGCCGGGCCAAAACGCTAACACCACGGCTAAGCGCCGGGGCAAAACGCAAGCACCACGGCTAAGAATCGGGACCGTGGCTAAGCGCCGGGACCAAACGCTAACACCACGGCCAAGCACGGGGCAAAACGCGGCACGCCGGGCCAAAACGCTAACACCACGGCTAAGCGCCGGGGCAAAACGCAAGCACCACGGCTAAGAATCGGGACCGTGGCTAAGCGCCGGGACCAAACGCTAACACCACGGCCAAGCACGGGGCAAAACGCGGCACGCCGGGCCAAAACGCTAACACCACGGCTAAGCGCCGGGGCAAAACGCAAGCACCACGGCTAAGAATCGGGACCGTGGCTAAGCGCCGGGACCAAACGCTAACACCACGGCCAAGCACGGGGCAAAACGCGGCACGCCGGGCCAAAACGCTAACACCACGGCTAAGCGCCGGGGCAAAACGCAAGCACCACGGCTAAGAATCGGGACCGTGGCTAAGCGCCAGGACCAAACGCTAACACCACGGCCAAGAACGGGGCAAAACGCGGCACGCCGGGCCAAAACGCTAACACCACGGCTAAGCGCCGGGGCAAAACGCAAGCACCACGGCTAAGAATCGGGACCGTGGCTAAGCGCCGGGACCAAACGCTAACACCACGGCCAAGAACGGGGCAAAACACGGCACGCCGGGCCAAAACGCTAACACCACGGCTAAGCGCCGGGGCAAAACGCAAGCACCACGGCTAAGAATCGGGACCGTGGCTAAGCGCCGGGACCAAACGCTAACACCACGGCCAAGAACGGGGCAAAACGCGGCACGCCGGGCCAAAACGCTAACACCACGGCTAAGCGCCGGGGCAAAACGCAAGCACCACGGCTAAGAATCGGGACCGTGGCTAAGCGCCGGGACCAAACGCTAACACCACGGCCAAGAACGGGGCAAAACGCGGCACGCCGGGCCAAAACGCTAACACCACGGCTAAGCGCCGGGGCAAAACGCAAGCCCCACGGCTAAGAATCGGGACCGTGGCTAAGCGCCGGGACCAAACGCTAACACCACGGCCAAGCACGGGGCAAAACGCGGCACGCCGGGCCAAAACGCTAACACCACGGCTAAGCGCCGGGGCAAAACGCAAGCACCACGGCTAAGAATCGGGACCGTGGCTAAGCGCCGGGACCAAACGCTAACACCACGGCCAAGCACGGGGCAAAACGCGGCACGCCGGGCCAAAACGCTAACACCACGGCTAAGCGCCGGGGCAAAACGCAAGCACCACGGCTAAGAATCGGGACCGTGGCTAAGCGCCAGGACCAAACGCTAACACCACGGCCAAGAACGGGGCAAAACGCGGCACGCCGGGCCAAAACGCTAACACCACGGCTAAGCGCCGGGGCAAAACGCAAGCACCACGGCTAAGAATCGGGACCGTGGCTAAGCGCCGGGACCAAACGCTAACACCACGGCCAAGAACGGGGCAAAACACGGCACGCCGGGCCAAAACGCTAACACCACGGCTAAGCGCCGGGGCAAAACGCAAGCACCACGGCTAAGAATCGGGACCGTGGCTAAGCGCCGGGACCAAACGCTAACACCACGGCCAAGAACGGGGCAAAACGCGGCACGCCGGGCCAAAACGCTAACACCACGGCTAAGCGCCGGGGCAAAACGCAAGCACCACGGCTAAGAATCGGGACCGTGGCTAAGCGCCGGGACCAAACGCTAACACCACGGCCAAGAACGGGGCAAAACGCGGCACGCCGGGCCAAAACGCTAACACCACGGCTAAGCGCCGGGGCAAAACGCAAGCCCCACGGCTAAGAATCGGGACCGTGGCTAAGCGCCGGGACCAAACGCTAACACCACGGCCAAGCACGGGGCAAAACGCGGCACGCCGGGCCAAAACGCTAACACCACGGCTAAGCTCCGGGGCAAAACGCAAGCACCACGGCTAAGAATCGGGACCGTGGCTAAGCGCCGGTGAAGCAACCCAAAAAATTACAGAGGAGTCGCCACCAAAGTTTATTTAATGGGAAAACATTGGAAAAACCCATTTTGAAAAAAATGGTCTTTGAAACCAGATTTTGGGTTCGGGAGTCGATTACGCGTAGGGAAGGTATTAGCACCCTACGACGTTCGCTAAAAAGCGGTTACCTCTAATTAAATGTGCAAATTTGTTAGCTTTTAAAATTGTTTATTTTACCCCACAAAGAAATGATTTATTATTTATTTACAAGATAAAGGAGAAAAATTATGAAAATTATTTTTGTGCTTGACAGGGAAGGTCCCTGCTCCTACGTATCCTCAGGTGCAGTGAGGAAATCAAAGCTACGTAGTTCTTTATAGAAAATGATTGTGTGTTGATTTGTTTAAATTTTTGTGTAATTTTGCTTTTTCGAAAATAATTCATTTGGTCTCATAGTAACCAAATAGGAAGAGGATCCAAAATGGTTACTAATTTGACCGGTTGAAATAAAAAAAGTTTTTTTGCAATAGCCGAATAGGAAGAGGATCCGAAACGACTATCACTAGTGAGTTTTCATCTAAAATGTTTTCGCAATAGTCAAATAGGAAGAGGATCCAAAATTGACTATCACTAATTACTTAATTAATTAATTACATAAAAAATAGAGTTTTCACAATAGCCAAATAGGAAGAGGATCCAAAATGGCTATCACTACAACTCTATATATATTTTTAACAAAAATTGCAAGAGATTATGATTAATGTTTTTTAGACATATTTAAATAACAATAAAGAGGAGTTAATTTTTAGAAATAACTTTATTCTATTTGTGAAATACAATAGGGCAAAAATTATGGGTCATGAGAATAAACAATTGAAAGGCTGAGCCCAATATAGTAGCAGATAAAAAACAAGAGAGGAAAAAAACGAAACTAGGTTAGGCCCAAATACCAAATCAGACACCCATATTTATTTTCTTAAAAAAAAAAAAGACTGGGCTAGGCCCAAACAACAAACCAGCCACCTATTCCTTTCTCCTCAAAACGCAACTGGGCCTCGGCCCCAAAGTCACAAATCAGTTTGTATGCCCAAAACGCAAGAAAAAATGGCCAGAGGCCCATGCAAACTCGGATCCCAAAACAAAATATTGCAACAACAAACAAAAAAAAACAATATAATAAAAAAAACTAAAAAAAAAACACAAACAAAGAAGGGAGAGAGAGAAGGGATACGGGATTTCAAAATCCCTAAAAAAAAACAGAGAGTCTGAGAGGGGGGAAAAGGGAAGAGGAAAAAGAGGGAGAAGGAAGAAGAAGAGGAGAGAGAAAGAGAGATAGGGGGAACGAGGAGGAAGGGGAAAAGGAGCAAAGGGGGTGGCGGCCATGGAGAGAGGCGACGACACACCCTCGACCACGCGGTGGCTGGCCCAGACGCGACGGTGGAGGGCTGAGAGGCGCAGTTTTTGGCGGTGAGAGGAAGGGGAAAGAAGGGAGAGAAGGAGAGAGGGAAAGAGGTGGCGATGGCCATGGTGGAGGACGGCGCGACGGTGGTGGTGCTTGAAAGGGGCTTCACAGCGAGGGAGAAGGGAGAAGATGGGGGAAAGAAAAAGGGAAAGGGGAGAAGGAGAGAGGAGGGCACGAGAAGGAAGAGGAAGGTGGGGAGCAGGGCGGCCATGGCGCGACCGCACCGCCACCGGCAGTGGTGGTGCTCTCTCTCACTCCCTCTCGTTTTTCACTCTTCTCTGATTTTTCACACTGTTTTTTTTTTCTAATATTGGCTTATTTGGGAGTTGCAGGAAGATGAGAATAGGAAAAAAACGAAATGGAACAGGGTAAGATGCACAAGAAGGAGATATCTCCTTACCTGCTAGTGGCCTACAATGTGAGGGTAATCTCCTCCTTCTCTTAACTGCGATTTTTGAGCTGTATGATTGCTGGGTATGTATATGATTGCTGGGTATCTATTTTTGCTCTCTGTGATTGATAAACAAAAATGGTTTATCAATCAAAGCTGTTTACTCTCCTTTTTCCTCCCTTTTTTCTCTGTTTCTGTGTCCTCTTGTTGTGTCTATTACTGTGCTATATATATGAGGAAAAATTAGGGCGAACAAAGAGTGGTGTGGTGTGTTGTGGTGTGGTCTGTTGGTGAGTGTGGTAGTGGCTGTGTGTGCGCGTTCTGTTTTTTGTGTGTGTGTGTGTGTGATGCTGTTGGTGTGTGTGTGTGTGTGTGATTGTGCTGTGTGTGATGTGGTGCTGCGTGTGTGTTCTTTTTTTCAGAAATTCGGTTGAGTGTGTGTGTGTTCTGATTTTTTTTCAGAAATTGTGGGTGTGTGTGTACGTACTGTGTGTGTGTGTACTGTTTTTCTCTTTTGTGTGTGTGTGCTGAGAGTGTGTGTGAGACTTGATGCTTTTGCTTGTTCCCCTAATCCATAATTTCTTCCTATTTTGCCCTTCTTTCCTTTGTTTTGATTTGTAACTCTTGATCTTCCTTGTGCTTGCAGCTTGGGCTCTTTGGGCATAATAAAAACAGCAGCTGAGGAGGGAGAGCTTGAGAGTGGACTGCATAATGCTTCTTTTTGTCTTTTCAGTGTTTTCCCTCTTTTTTTTTTTTTGCATTTTGTATTTTTTGTATTGGATTTGTAATAATAAAATGTACAAAGCCCTTTTGCTAATTGGATCATGAGGCTCACCAAAAAAACGCAGGCCCAATTACAATTGGATCGACCAAACAAAAGCCCCAATTGGACCCCTTTAAATCAATTAAAACAAAAAAGTAAAATAAAAAAAAAGGAGGACAAAAATTGGTGTCTACAGCTGCCCCTCTTTACTTGTTTTTTGCTTGATAATATGAATAATGAGTGTTTTCATATTATCATAGCAAGAAATAAGTAAAGAAAAGGAGACCAAAATTTTGTCCGACGATTAATGCTGAAAAACAAAGTAGAGTATTCCTTTTCTCTTCTTCTTCTCTTTTTTCCTTTCTTTTTTCTTTTTCTTTCTCTTTTTCCTCTTTTTTCCTTTTTTTTTATCCTCTTTTTTTTCTTTTTTTTTTCTTTTCTTTTCTGTTTATCTTTTTTTTTTTTTTGTAAGCTTGCCTTTGACAAAGAGTAAGGATGCGGGTCGGGCGCCCGGCTTTGGCGAAAAGATAAAGGTGCGGGTCGGATGCCCGGCTTCGGCAGAAAAGTAAAAGGTGCGGGTCGGCTGCCCGGCTTTGACAAGAAAGTAAAAGGGTGCGGGTCGGATGCCCGGCTTTTGACAGAAAGATAAAAGGGTGCGGGTCGGCTGCCCGGCTTTGACAAGAAAGTAAAAGGGTGCGGGTCGGATGCCCGGCTTTGACAGGAAAATAGAGAATGCGGGTCGGATGCCCGGCTTTGACGAAAAAGTAAAAAGGGTGCGGGTCGGATGCCCGGCTTTGACGGAAAAGTAAAAGGGTGCGGGTCGACTGCCCGGCTTTGGCAAAAAAATAAAAGGGTGCGGGTCGGCTGCCCGGCTTTTGACAGAAAGATAAAAGGGTGCGGGTCGGTTGCCCGGCTTTGGCAGGAAAAGTAAAAGGGTGCGGGTCGGCTGCCCGGCTTTGACAGGAAAATAAAAGGGTGCGGGTCGGTTGCCCGGCTTTGGCAGGAAATAAAAGGGTGCGGGTCGGCTGCCCGGCTTTGATACAAGACAAAATTTTTCTTCTTTTTCTCTTTTTTCTTATTTCTTTTTTCCCTTTTTTCTTTTCTACTTTTTTCTCTTTTCTTTTCTTTTTTCTCTCTTTTTTTTTTATTTTTATTATTCCTCTTTTTTCTTCATTCTTCTTTTTTTTTTTTTTGTATAATGCAATGGCATGAGATGCATGAACTAGTGCAGTAATGATTGGTATGCGATGCAGCTAGAGTGATGCATGATGCAATGAATGAGACCAATGACTCAATATGCATTTGTGCATTTTTCCTTTTCTTTTCTGTCTTGATCCCTCAACCCTTTCTTGCCTTGTCGGGCGAGGCCATCTTGATACTTACGGGCAAACCATTCTCCTTTGAATCTTTTGACCGATTTTTGCGAATCCCTTATACTTCCGTGTACGGAACTGGGACTCTTTTGTTAAACCGTTTTGCCTTGCTTGTAATGTTGATTGTGCTGCTAGCTTTTTGTGTTCTTCTATTCCCCTTCCTTTCTTTGTTTGTTTTTTTTTTTTTTTTTTTTTTTGGAAAGCAACACAGAGACTGATCGCATTTCCTATGGTTTTTGAAGCTTTCACAATAATCATGATGCATTTTAATATGTCAAGACAAGTTTCAAATTTCAGCATAGATTATCATAAAGTAACACTTTGAACCTGCAGAAAGGGTTAAGATAAGAACATTTTATAGACAGGAAATATGACGCAGTGCAGATTTTATTCATGTGAAATGGGGAAAATACAAAGGGAAAGCAAGCATGTAAAATTTGTCCAAAGGTACAAATTAAACAAAATTTGAGCTGAAGGATTGTCCTTTAGAATAGACGATGCTAGCTTCTCATGCCCATAACTTTGAAAATCCATTAACCAACTTCGGAGGATGTCAACTACTCATTCCTTGTGCACCCTGAATATCTCACATGCCCCAGCCTTGCAGCATCGAACATCTGTTTGTTTCGCCTCTCTTTTTTTTTTTTTTTTTTGACCCTAACTTTTGCCTGAGTCGCTCTTTCGAGTTTTCAACTCACCGGGTCGCTCTAACTTTTGCCTAGGCTGCCTTTTCAGGTTTTCAACCTAGCGAGCTTTTTTTTTTTTTACATATTTTTATTTATTATTTCAGGCGTAATACGTTTTGACCGCATCAGAGTTTACTGGGAGTGGGACCTCTTCACCATCCATTTTAGTAAGGATCAAGGCCCCTCCAGAGAAAGCCTTCTTCACAACATATGGCCCTTCATAGTTCGGAGTCCATTTCCCACGGTGATCCTTTTGAATTGGTAGGATCTTTTTAAGCACAAGGTCCCCTTCTTGAAATTCTCGAGGTCGAACCCTTTTCTCATAAGCAGTCTTCATTCTTTTTTGGTACAGTTGACCATGGCACAAGGCATTCATTCTCTTTCCCTCAATAAGATTAAGCTGATCGAGTCGGGCCTGAACCCATTCCGCCTCTTCTAGCTTTGTTTCCATCAACACCCTTAACGAAGGAATTTCTACCTCAATAGGCAAGACTGCTTCCATCCCATATACCAAGGAAAACGGGGTTGCCCCTGTTGAGGTACGAACTGAAGTGCGATAACCATGTAAGGCAAAAGGCAACATTTCATGCCAATCTTTATATGTTACCACCATCTTCTGAACTATCTTCTTGATATTCTTGTTTGCCGCCTCGACAGCACCATTCATCTTTGGACGGTACGGGGAAGAGTTGTGGTGTTGGATCTTGAAATTTTCACATAACTCCTTCATCATCTTGTTGTTCAGGTTGGTTGCATTATCTGTTATGATTCTTTCTGGCAAACCATAACGACAAATTAACTCTCTTTTGATGAACTTAACTACCACATTCCTGGTCACATGCGCATATGATGCCGCCTCAACCCATTTTGCGAAGTAGTCAATGGCAACAAGGATGAATCGGTGTCCATTTGAAGCTTTGGGTTCAATCGGCCCTATTACATCCATTCCCCACATAGAAAAAGGCCATGGCGCCGTCAAGACATTCAGCGATGTTGATGGTGCATGAATATTATCGGCATATATCTGACACTTATGGCATTTCTTGACATGATTAAAACAATCAGTTTCCATTGTCAACCAATAATAACCAGCCCTCAAAATCTTCCTGGCCATTGCATGCCCCCCAGCATGGGTCCCGAATGAACCCTCATGTATATCTTGCATGATCCTTTCAGCTTCTGCGGCATCGACACATCTGAGTAACACCATGTCATGATTTCTTTTGTAAAGCACATCACCATTCAAGAAGAAACCCATTGCTAACCTTCTCAGGGTTCTTTTATCATTTTCAGTAGCACCTGGGGGATATTTCTGGCTTTGGATAAAACATTTGATATCATGGTACCAGGGGTTGCCATCCAATTCTTCTTCCACTTCTTGACAATATGCTGGTTGTTCTTGGCTTTGTATTTTTATGAGTGGCATGTCTTTCTCTTGGCTTATTTTGAACATGGATGACAATGTGGCCAATGCATCAGCTAACTGATTCTCTTCGCGGGGAATGTGATGGAGAGTCACTTGCTCAAATTGCTCCATTAACCCCTTAATATAGTCATGGTAAGGGATTAATTTCGCATCTCGAGTTTCCCATTCATCTCTTAACTGATGAATGACTAGAGCTGAATCCCCATACACCTCTAGGATTTTGGCTTTTGATTCAATTGCAGCTTGGAACCCCATTGCGCAAGCCTCATATTCTGCCATATTGTTTGTGCAATCAAAGCATAATCTTGCAGTGATAGGGATATATTGAGACTCCGGGGAGATCAACAGCACTCCGATCCCATGCCCCAGCGCATTGGAAGCTCCATCAAACAGCATGGTCCATTTTTCTTCATCGGGGGATTCTCCTTCTTTTCCAAATAGAGCCATTATATCTTCGTCAGGAAAATCATTTTGCATTGATTGATAATCTTCTATGGGTTGATGAGCCAGATAGTCAGCCAAAGCACTGCCTTTGATCGCTTTTTGAGTGACATACACTATCTCATATTCTAACAATAGCACTTGCCAACGAGCAATCCTTCCAGTGAGGGCAGGTTTTTCAAAAATATACTTGATCGGGTCCATTTTGGAAACCAGCCAAGTAGTATGACACAGCATATATTGTCTCAATCGGCGAGCGGCCCAAGCCAAGGCACAACAGGTTTTCTCTAACAAAGAGTATCTCACTTCACAACTGGTGAATTTCTTGCTCAAATAATAAATGGCATGCTCTTTCCTACCAGACTCATCATGTTGGCCTAGCACACAACCCATTGATTCGTCAAGCACTGTCAAGTACATAATGAGGGGCCGTCCCGGCACCGGGGGAACCAAGACCGGGGGATTCTGTAGGTACTGCTTGATTTTTTCAAAAGCTTCTTGACAATTTTCATTCCATTCAACAGCCTGATCCTTGCGCAACAATTTGAAGATAGGCTCACAAGTTTCAGTTAATCGGGATATAAATCTAGCGATGTAGTTCAGTCTTCCCAAAAAACCCCGAACTTCTTTTTCGGTGCTGGGAGCGGGCATTTCCATGATAGCTCGAACCTTGTCTGGATAAACCTCTATTCCCTTTTGGCTCACCATAAATCCCAACAACTTCCCTGATCTCACCCCAAAGGTGCATTTGGCGGGGTTCAACCTGAGCTTAAATTTCCTTAGGCGTTCAAACAATTTCTGCAGGTTTACTATGTGATCTTCATCAATTCTTGATTTTGCAATTATATCATCCACGTAAACCTCTATTTCTTTGTGCATCATGTCATGAAACAGAGTTACCATGGCCCTCTGGTACGTTGCCCCAGCGTTTTTCAATCCAAAAGACATTACTCTATAGCAAAAGGTTCCCCACGGTGTGATGAAGGTTGTCTTTTCCATATCCTCAACTGCCATTTTGATCTGGTTATACCCCGAGTAACCATCCATGAACGAGAAACATGAGTTCTGAGCAGTGTTGTCTACAAGAACATCAATGTGAGGCAAAGGGAAGTCGTCTTTAGGGCTTGCTCTGTTCAAATCCCTATAGTCGACGCACATCCGAACTCTTCCATCTTTCTTAGGAACTGGGACAATATTGGCGACCCATTCGGGGTATGTAGCCACAGCTAGAAAACCGGCATCAAACAACTTCTTGACCTCTTCTCTAATCTTCAACGACATATCAGGCCTCATTCTTTTCAGCTTTTGTTTAACTGGCGGGCACTCGGGCTTTAGTGGTAACTTATGTTCGACTATGCTAGAGTCGAGTCCAGGCATGTCCTGATATGTCCATGCGAAGACATCAATATAGTCGAACAAGAGTTTAACCAACTTGTTTCGCTCACTCTCCTTCATAAGAGTGCCAATTTTTATTTCTTTCTTATTATCCTCAGTTCCCAAATTGATTATTTCAGTCACTTCTTGATGGGGTTGGATTATTTTGGCCTCTTGTTCTATTAACCTCATTAATTCAGGGGGAGTCTCCCACTCTTCCTCACTTTCCTCATCAGTGTGATTAATGAGAGATTCAAAGTTATAAGATGAGACGCTAGCATTGCCATTTTCTAGGAGAACATTTTCTGATCTGCACGGATTGAGATTTGCAAGAGGGAAAAGAAATGAATAGACAATAGATAAGAAAAAAAAAGAAACGAATGGCTAGTAAAGGAAGAAAAATGAGCTAGAAAGTTCAAAATGCATGCACTTTATTAATAACTATGCTGAAAGGAAACATGTGTGCCCATTTAACAATGTATCATCCTAAAGCCTTGGGCAGAGCAATAGGAGTTGCATTACATAATTACTTTGAAGATGAAACAAAAACCACAGGAAACTCGACGACCTCCCAGTTGCCAAGCTCTTCTTGCGGGGAACAGGGATAAACCAGATTGATATCATCATTAACAGCACAACCATCTTCAGCAACGGCTATCTGATCTGGATACAAAAGTCCCGCACTTCGGAAGCTTTCACGGATATCACAAATGGGGACCCTCTTGGCATTTGGCTCTCGATTCTCCAGCCTGGCGAGCCTTTTCTCTTTCTTCTCTTCTACAATTCTCCTTTTGTCAGCTTTTGTGGGGTGATATCCCAACCCAAATCGGTCTTTGTTGTCAGACAATTCCAACAACTTTCCACACTTCCCCACCAATCCTCCTTGAATCATCATCTTGGCGGTCATCATAGCTGTCTTGGATAGGCTTGGTTTTGCAATCGGAGTCCCTTCACCCACGAAAGTGGTATTAGCAACCTCAAGTGCCTGGAAAGAAGTTTCAAGCGCTTCTTCCGCTGCTTCAATGTAGGGAGTTGATGATGGTTTGCTCACCAACAAGTCTTCCTCACCTGAGATAATCACCAGTTTGTTGTCTATTATGAACTTCACTTTCTGGTGAAGCGTGGAGGGCACAGCTCCCGCAGAATGAATCCAGGGCCTACCCAGAAGGCAGCTGTAGGCTGGCATGATATCCATCACCTGGAAAGCAACTTCGAAGACACAAGGGCCGATTTGAATTGGCAATTCAATCTCCCCGATCACTTCTCTCCTAGATCCATTAAATGCACGTACCACCATAGTGCTAGGCCTCATGTGGGTCCCATCAACAGACAGCTTCCCAAGTGTTGACTTGGGCATGACGTTTAGAGACGACCCATTATCCACCAACACCCTTGCAATGATATGGTCTTGACATTTTACGGAAATATGCAGTGCCTTATTATGCCCCATTCCCTCCTTGGGTACCTTATCATCTGTGAAAGTGAGGTAGTTATTGGCAACGATGTTACCAACAATACCATTGAATTGGTTAACCGTGATGTCTTGGGTGACATGAGCTTCATTCAGCACCTTCATCAATGCTTTTCGATGTGGTTCCGAACTCAAAAGCAGAGACAAAATAGTTACCCTTGCAGGAGTACGGTTCAACTGATCAACCACCTTGTACTCACTCTGCCTAATCATCTTTAAGAACTCAGAAGCTTCTTCATCAGACACCATTTTCTTGCAGTCTGGTTCCCTTTTTGTTGTATCTCCCACATGCTCTTCATTGACAACCTCTTTTTCTTTCCCTTTCTCCTGGTGGACCTTATCTCCTTCTTTCGGGTATTCATTTCTCAGCTCAACAGGAGTATAAATTCGCCCACTTCGGGTTATCCCACCAACGCCTGCAATGTTGGTAACAACAGTATTTCCAGATTCAGGAGTGACCCTCGTCTGATTCCCTTCAGAGAAAACTTTCACATCATAGTTCCATGGCACTGCCTTGTTATCCTTGTATGAAAAAGGAGTAGGAACTTGAATTGTAATGGGCTTTGGCCCCGCAGGGATTTCCGCTGGTATTTTCATGGAGTAGCGGATTTCCAATGGCTTTACCATAAACGTGGCATCCTCCCCCCCTGATTGAAGTGTCAACACACCTTCATTACCCACCGCACGACTTATCTGGATTAAGTGTGCGTCCATCAGACTTTGCAGGACTTTCTTGAATTCATCGCATTCTTCTATGCGGTGTTCAAAGCTTGCATCAAAGCTACAAGTCCCCTCCTTTTCGCAACCTCCTTGAATCATGCCACATTGGCGTAATCCAATGAGAATGTCTCTAAAAGGGGTCCTGATATCTTCTACTTTCCTGATCAGATCCTGGCCCATAAACTCTTCAATTGCATTGACTGCGGAGCCACTGTGCCCTGGCAAAGGATTTCCTCCCACATTTGGACCATCACCCTTGAAGGTTAACCACTTGCGGTCAATCAAATTTTGCACCTTGAACTTTAAAGCTCTACAATTCTCCGTCGAGTGCCCAATAGCTCCGGCATGATACTCACACTTGGCGTTCGGATCATACCATTGTGGATACGGGGGTTCAACTGGATTTGCTGGGCAAGGCGCAATCATCTTATTGTCGTAGAGATGACGAAACACTTCTGTATACGACACAGGGATGGGGTCGAACCTTACTTGTTTTCTCTCTTGGTTGTTCGATGGTCTCTGTTGCTGGTTAGGGGAGGGGTTTTGGTTAGGTTGGTGAGCTGGCTGAGGAGGTGGCATTTGTGGCGCAGTAGGGGGTGAGGGTTGAAAAGGCATTCTCGGGTAGTTGGGTTGTGGGAAAGGAGTTTGGGAAGTTGCGGCAACATATGGTGGTGGCGGCGGGTAAAAGGCTTGGTATGGTTGTTGGAATTGGGCAGGGTAAAGGTAAGGTCCTCTCGGAGCTTGTTCTGCTTGACTGGCCATCACTACTTGGGCTTCTCCTTCTTTCTTCTTGTTGAACCCTGTGGGAGGTTTCTTTCCATTGTTTGCCCCGACTGGATTATGGGCGATTTTTCCACTTCTCATCCCTCCTTCCACCCTTTCTCCTATGATGACCATGTCTGAGAAGTTCGACGACACACTCCCAATCATTTTATCATAGAAAGGCGACTGTAGAGTGTCTATGAACATAGCAACCATTTCCTTCTCAGTCAAGGGTGGCTCTACCTGTGCTGCTAATCCCCTCCAACGCTGGACATACTCCTTGAACGTTTCATTGTCTTTCTTCCCCATATTTTGCAACTGCATACGATCGGGGGCCATGTCAATATTGTACTTGTACTGTTTCAGAAAAGCATCAGCCAAGTCTTTCCAGCATCGAATGTGGACACGCTCAAGGTGAGTATACCAGTTTGCGGCAGCACCAGTCAGGCTGTCTTGGAAGCAATGAATCAGAAGCTTATCATCATAAGCATGAGCTGCCATTTTTCTACAATATTTGGTAAGGTGGCTCTTCGGACAAGTGACACCACTGTATTTCTCAAAGTCCGGAACCTTAAATTTAGGAGGGATGACCACATCTGGGACCAGACACAGCTCCGAAGCATCATTTAGGCCATAGTAACCTACTCCTTCAATGGCCCTCAATCTATCTTCAAGGGTTTGCCACTTAGCCTTATGAGGGTCTTCAGCTGAAGACATCGGCACGGGCCCTCCAGCTGTCTGATGAGGCATCGGCATCACGATAGGGTTAGCGCTAGTGTGGGTCCCTTGGGAATCAGCAGGGTATGCTTGTGCTGCGACAGGGTTTTGGAAATTCGGTATTGATACCACTGCAGGTGTAGTAACTTCTGGAGAACTGAAGAATTGGAAGGGAATATTGCCAGCCTGTGAGTTATATGTCATGGGAATAGGGATCGAAGCTTGCACTTGCGTTACTTCCGCATTTGAGTCTGGTCCCGGGGATTGGGAAACATTGGGTATAAGGATTGCCTGCGGGTTTCCTTCAGAAGCAGTGATAACCAAATGGGAAGCAGGCCCTTGAGGTTGAAACTGAACATTTTGGGTTTCTGCCGATGCAGTTGCGAAAGGAGGTGTGTATCCGATTGGGAGACCATAAGGCGGGAATGAGATAGTCTGTACACCTTGAGGATCGGAACCTGGTTGACGTGAGAACCCTTGTGGGTACACAGGGAAAGGTATCACAATTCCTTGAGACACAGGATTAAATCCAGGTGGATAAACCACAGTAGTGGAATGCTCTCCATCTGCCATCGGGGGTTCCCCATCCGTGTTCTTGCTCTTTTCCATGGCCTCTAGCAGCTTGGCCATTTGCTCCTTCAATTGGTCAATCTCGATCCTCATCTCTTCCTGGGTCCTTTCTGCCATGATCCTCGCTTGAGTTCGGGTAAGGTAGGGGTGCCGAGGGAACAGTTTGTCGTTTGATTAATTACTTCCTGCTAAAGAATGACATGAGTATGCAATCAATGAAGAAATGGATGAAAATGCATGCTTCCTAATTATGATGCCCATTCTCAATTTATTGCCTTGGAGAACCATAACTTTCATTGTTTGTGGATAATCATTATCATTATCTTCATTTTTCTTTTCTTTCTTTTCCCCTTTTTTTTATCTTTTTTCTTTTATTTTTTACCCTTTTTTTTTTTACATATTTATTACTCTCTTTTTGAAACAAAATCAATCAAGGATAATATGGGATCAAAACAGCAAAAGATTTCATTCAATAATCAGAGCAGAGTACATCATTTCCTAACTCATCAAACTGGAGTACATTTCACCCAAACTTGTACATGTACCCCATTAACCACAGACCCTTTTTTCAACTCTTTAATCTCTTCTTTACAATGCTTAATAAAATCAGAGACTTCTACTGGTGTCGTGAACGGGTTCATTGTCTTCTCAGCCTCTTGCAGGAATCTTGGTATATTTGTGAGTGCTTGATTGGTGAGTTCTGCCAACTTTACGTATCGATCTCTCCAGAATTCCCCTTCCTTTTGGAGCTGTTTAAGGGTCTTTTGGCATTCTGCAAAACTATTCAACCTTATGACTTGGTCCCTTAAGTAAGCATTTTCGTCATTAAGCTGCTTGATGATTATTTTCTGGTCTTCAATGAGATTTCTCAAACCATGTGATTTTTCTTGCTCTCTTCTCCATGCTTCCTCACGGAGTGCAGCCATCTTTATCGCATCCTCCTTGCACTGCCTTTCACCATCAACTCTTTTCTCATACTCAGCCACAACCCTTGTCAATTGTTCATTTAAATCTCTAAGCTGCTTTATTGCATTTCGCTCGGCCACCTTGGAATTCCTGATCATGTCTTTCAACCGTTGATTCGCGGCTAGTGCCTCATCCCTCTCTTGCCTCCGCTTTCCCAATTCTGTATCAGCAGCATACAAGCAATCTCGAGTTTTGAGCTTACTTTCCTCTTCCGACCTGGCTCTCTTATTTGCCTTCTCAAGAGATGTGGTCTTTTGAGCAACTTCTGACTGCAACTTTTCATAGGCTCGTCTTACTTCGGCAAGTTCCTTTTGTAGCCTATTCTTCTCCTCATCACTCTTGGTCAACGCTGCTTTTAACTTTTCTACTTCTTCATTACAGGGAGGTTCCTGAAATGGTGTCTCCTTTGTGACAGTTATTAGACCATAGAAAGGCAATTTAATCTTCAACACCCTTTCCTTGAGCCATTGGCGATAGTTGTCTTTTGCATCACAACTCCGCACTCCAATCTCACGCCCCTTTTTGGTGACTACCTTATCCCAAGCTCGTGAAACTTTCCTCATCATCTCCCCATTTTGGGGGTTCATATCATACAGGACAAAAGGAGTGATCACTTCATCTGATGGCGGCCCCATGATAGGATAGCCGAGCTGTCTCAAAGCCAGAGCGGGATTATAATTGATGCAACCTCTAGTTCCCATGAGTGGAACATTGGGAAAACCTCCGCATTGATAAATCACTTCTTCTATCTCCTTCCACTTCGGATACCATCGAACTGTTCCTTCACCAAGGTTTACCAGAGTCTGGGCCCACTCGTGACTGGTCTTGGTCTTGACTTGACACATCTTGAAATCATCAATCGGACAATGAGTCTTGCATCCACTACTGAACACATGGGTGATCAGCCAAATATATAAGGCAGGCAAGCAGCACAGAATCCTCTTACCCTTCTTTTCATGGCAAAAATCAAGGGTGTGGTACACATCGGCAAGAACAGCATGTACAGGGTTCTCCTTCCTTAGCTTGAAAGCCAGAAAAACGTCGATTGCAGCGAAGTCCACAAGCTCATCGGCATTCGGAAACAAAATAATCCCAAATATAGCAAGACCCAACACGTCCCTGAAGGTGCCCCAATCTTCCTTCTTTGCTAGCTCATGTGCTTTTTTCTCCAAGTAGTTCCTTGAGATTCCGTCAGTGCCCTTTTTGATCTCTCTTCCCTTGTTCAAATCTCCTTCGGTAACTTTTAATACTTCAGCAATCAAGGGGATAGAAGGGTAGTGTCCCATATACTGATAAGGCTTCCCATTCTTCAAAGGATACCCTAGAATCTGCTCAAACTCTTCCAAAGTAGGGGCTAGCTGGAAGTCTCGAAAAGTAAAGCATCTGAGGGGAGAGTCATAAAACTGAGCCAACGCGGTGATAGCTTCTACCTGTACTTCAATTTTCAGCAAGTCGAGAATCTTCCCATATTCCTTGTAGAAGGTAGAGCGTTGATTCCCTTTTAACAAATCTCCAAGAGCTTTCAAACTTTCCACTTCAGGCCTTTTGGCTTTCGCATGCATGAGCCTCTTTGACATGGTTGAGGTTGCTCCATCGGTTGATCCCATATTATCCTATCCACAAACAACGTCTTCTTACGGTCCTCCAACAGCCCTAATTTGAAAAGGATAAAATGAGAATGGATGCAACACATGATATGCAAACGTCTTGATGATGCAATGGATGGTAAACATGATGATGCAACAGATCTTTTTTTTTTTTTTTTTTTTACAATAGTACAAATGCTGGAATGCCTATTACTAATGCACAAGAATCTTTTGTTTAACAGCTGGATAGTTTGCCCCCTTGTGTCCTAAACCAGGGTTTCACCTTAATTTGAGGGTTTCTACCTTGGTCCATAAGTCCTTTTACTTCGTGGATACTTACTCGGGTGGTTCTAATCACTCACTCACAAAAGGCCTCTAGAGCTAAGTACCCATTCCGGAATGTGGACCACAAATAGGAAGAGGATCCAAAATGTGGGCATTCGCGAAAGAGTCACACTCTAGATGAGGTTCTCGCGATAATCAAATAGGAAGAGGATCCAAAATGATTACCACTGCCAACCTCGCACTCCCTAAGGTACACTCAGCCCGGGTATAGGGCCACGCTCATAAGTGTGTGAATAGTGTAAGTGCAGTGTGTGAGGGGGCACCCTAAAACTACCCAACCTGCAAAAGAGAAACAGACAACAGCAGAACCAGCGGTCTTCTATCCTAAGATTCTATTCAGCAGATATATTTACAAACAATAATAAAGAATATGTACAACAAACGCAATAAATAAACAAACAAAAGAAGGGGTAAAATAAAGAAAAAAAACTAACAATTTTGCACATTTAATTATGTAAGGCTTGACTCTCGAACGTCCCCAGTGGAGTCGCCAGCTGAAGCAACCCAAAAA
>BRZY01000024.1:0-5000 GCA_030159175.1 Glycyrrhiza uralensis | reverse complement strand
CCGTGCCACGTCCAGAATCGCGACTCGGGGGCGGCTCGTGCCGGGGCGTTGGAAAATTCGAAAGGGACCAAGATCAACGCCCCCGCACGCACCACCCCCGCGTCTCGATTCTGGACTTTGCCACGAGGCGATTGCAAGCACGTCACAAGCCATCGAAACGTGCCGCGCCCAGAATCGCGACTCGCGGGTGGCTCATGTTGAGGCGTTATCAACGCCCAACGCACCACCCTCGCGTCTCGATGCTGGAATGCGCCACGAGGCGATGCCAAGCACATGACAAGCAATCGGACCGTGCCACGTCCAGAATCGCGACTCGGGGGCGGCTCGTGCCGGGGCGTTGGAAAATTCGAAAGGGACCAAGATCAACGCCCCCGCACGCACCACCCCCGCGTCTCGATTCTGGACTTTGCCACGAGGCGATTGCAAGCACGTCACAAGCCATCGGAACGTGCCGCGCCCAGAATCGAGACTCGCGGGTGGCTCATGTTGAGGCGTTATCAACGCCCAACGCACCACCCTCGCTTCTCGATGCTGGAATGCGCCACGAGGCGATGCCAAGCACATGACAAGCAATCGGACCGTGCCACGTCCAGAATCGCGACTCGGGGGCGGCTCGTGCCGGGGCGTTGGAAAATTCGAAAGGGACCAAGATCAACGCCCCGGCACGCACCACCCCCGCGTCTCGATGTTGGACTTCGCCACGAGAAATTTCGCATGGCATGGCGGGTGATTGATGGGTTTACGTTTCGAAACCGAATCCCGTGGCTTGATCCGGAATCGCGACTCGTGGGTAGCTCATGCTGGGGCGTTGGAAATTTCGAACGGGACCAGGTCCAACGCCCAAACGCACCACCCTCGCGTCTCGATGCGAAACGTCCCCACGTCCCCTCGGCCCCAAGGCCCAAGGCATTCATCGCGCCACGCGTTTCATATATGCGGTCGGGGGCCTTGCAGTTTACCCCCCGGCACGCATCGCACGCGAGACGCGATATGCTTGACCAAGCCCTAACGCCGTTCGGTTTCAAAACGTAAACCGATCAATAACCCACCATGCCATGGGAAACGATGCTCAAACAAGCCTAGGAAGGCTCCCAAAAGCATGTGGGAGAAGCCCCATGGCAGCCCCGCACAGACCTCCCGGGCCAAGGTCAGGCAGGTGCTCCCCCCTATAATAGGCTAATATGCACTTGCCAATTTTGTACCAGTAGACACCTTTTTCGTGAGGAGACATAAGGCCAAATTTGGACCTAGAGGTCGAATTTCGACCTGATTTTTTGCAGGCATGCTTAGAAAATTCATATCTCTTTGTTCCCCAAGTTTCACAATTTTTCACCAAGAGATGAATTTATTATAATTTTTTTAAGTGGCCAAAATGCAGAAAATCCAAAAAAATGGAAAATTGTACTTTTAAATTGAATTTTCATCTGATTTTTTTATGGCAAGTAACTGAACCCATGTCCAATGTGTCCTCCAAATTACATGGCATTCGCACGCGGGGATTTTTTTCTATGATTTTTTTACCAAATTCAAGAAACGCGAAAAAACCGAGCACGTGCAAGATGACTTGCTAACCCCGCCAAACCTTCCCCATCCTTTGTGGGAAGCAAAGATAGTTGCCCAAACTGATCTTCGCTAAGAATGGGCCCAAACGCTACACACCGGGACCAAATCGCTAACACCACGGCCAAGAACGGGGCAAAACGCGGCACGCCGGGCCAAAACGCTAACACCACGGCTAAGCGCCGGGGCAAAACGCAAGCACAACGGCTAAGAATCGGGACCGTGGCTAAGCGCCGGGACCAAACGCTAACACCACGGCCAAGAACGGGGCAAAACGCGGCACGCCGGGCCAAAACGCTAACACCACGGCTAAGCGCCGGGGCAAAACGCAAGCACCACGGCTAAGAATCGGGACCGTGGCTAAGCGCCGGGACCAAACGCTAACACCACGGCCATGAACGGGGCAAAACGCGGCACGCTGGGCCAAAACGCTAACACCACGGCTAAGCGCCGGGGCAAAACGCAAGCACCACGGCTAAGAATCGGGACCGTGGCTAAGCGCCGGGACCAAACGCTAACACCACGGCCAAGAACGGGGCAAAACGCGGCACGCCGGGCCAAAACGCTAACACCACGGCTAAGCCCCGGGGCAAAACGCAAGCACCACGGCTAAGAATCGGGACCGTGGCTAAGCGCCGGGACCAAACGCTAACACCACGGCCAAGAACGGGGCAAAACGCGGCACGCCGGGCCAAAACGCTAACACCACGGCTAAGCGCCGGGGCAAAACGCAAGCACCACGACTAAGAATCGGGACCGTGGCTAAGCGCCGGGACCAAACGCTAACACCACGGCCAAGAACGGGGCAAAACGCGGCACGCCGGGCCAAAACGCTAACACCACGGCTAAGCGCCGGGGCAAAACGCAAGCACCACGGCTAAGAATCGGGACCGTGGCTAAGCGCCGGGACCAAACGCTAACACCACGGACAAGAACGGGGCAAAACGCGGCACGCCGGGCCAAAACGCTAACACCACGGCTAAGCGCCGGGGCAAAACGCAAGCACCACGGCTAAGAATCGGGACCGTGGCTAAGCGCCGGGACCAAACGCTAACACCACGGACAAGAACGGGGCAAAACGCGGCACGCCGGGCCAAAACGCTAACACCACGGCTAAGCGCCGGGGCAAAACGCAAACACCACGGCTAAGAATCGGGACAGTGGCTAAGCGCCGGGACCAAACGCTAACACCACGGACAAGAACGGGGCAAAACGCGGCACGCCGGGCCAAAACGCTAACACCACGGCTAAGCGCCGGGGCAAAACGCAAACACCACGGCTAAGAATCGGGACAGTGGCTAAGCGCCGGGACCAAACGCTAACACCACGGCCAAGAACGGGGCAAAACGCGGCACGCCGGGCCAAAACGCTAACACCACGGCTAAGCGCCGGGGCAAAACGCAAGCACCACGGCTAAGAATCGGGACCGTGGCTAAGCGCCGGGACCAAACGCTAACACCACGGCCAAGAACGGGGCAAAACGCGGCACGCCGGGCCAAAACGCTAACACCACGGCTAAGCGCCGGGGCAAAACGCAAGCACCACGGCTAAGAATCGGGACCGTGGCTAAGCGCCGGGACCAAACGCTAACACCACGGCCATGAACGGGACGGGGCAAAACGCGGCACGCCGGGCCAAAACGCTAACACCACGGCTAAGCGCCGGGGCAAAACGCAAGCACCACGGCTAAGAATCGGGACCGTGGCTAAGCGCCGGGACCAAACGCTAACACCACGGCCAAGAACGGGGCAAAACGCGGCACGCCGGGCCAAAACGCTAACACCACGGCTAAGCGCCGGGGCAAAACGCAAGCACCACGGCTAAGAATCGGGACCGTGGCTAAGCGCCGGGACCAAACGCTAACACCACGGCCAAGAACGGGGCAAAACGCGGCACGCCGGGCCAAAACGCTAACACCACGGCTAAGCGCCGGGGCAAAACGCAAGCACCACGGCTAAGAATCGGGACCGTGGCTAAGCGCCGGGACCAAACGCTAACACCACGGCCCATGAACGGGGCAAAACGCGGCACGCCGGGCCAAAACGCTAACACCACGGCTAAGCCCCGGGGCAAAACGCAAGCACCACGGCTAAGAATCGGGACCGTGGCTAAGCGCCGGGACCAAACGCTAACACCACGGCCAAGAACGGGGCAAAACGCGGCACGCCGGGCCAAAACGCTAACACCACGGCTAAGCGCCGGGGCAAAACGCAAGCACCACGGCTAAGAATCGGGACCGTGGCTAAGCGCCGGGACCAAACGCTAACACCACGGACAAGAACGGGGCAAAACGCGGCACGCCGGGCCAAAACGCTAACACCACGGCTAAGCGCCGGGGCAAAACGCAAGCACCACGGCTAAGAATCGGGACCGTGGCTAAGCGCCGGGACCAAACGCTAACACCACGGCCAAGAACGGGGCAAAACGCGGCACGCCGGGCCAAAACGCTAACACCACGGCTAAGCGCCGGGGCAAAACGCAAGCACCACGGCTAAGAATCGGGACCGTGGCTAAGCGCCGGGACCAAACGCTAACACCACGGCCATGAACGGGGCAAAACGCGGCACGCCGGGCCAAAACGCTAACACCACGGCTAAGCGCCGGGGCAAAACGCAAGCACCACGGCTAAGAATCGGGACCGTGGCTAAGCGCCGGGACCAAACGCTAACACCACGGCCAAGAACGGGGCAAAACGCGGCACGCCGGGCCAAAACGCTAACACCACGGCTAAGCGCCGGGGCAAAACGCAAGCACCACGGCTAAGAATCGGGACCGTGGCTAAGCGCCGGGGACCCAAACGCTAACACCACGGCCAAGACGGGGCAAAACGCGGCACGCCGGGCCAAAACGCTAACACCACGGCTAAGCGCCGGGGCAAAACGCAAGCACCACGGCTAAGAATCGGGACCGTGGCTAAGCGCCGGGACCAAACGCTAACACCACGGCCATGAACGGGGAAAAACGCGGCACGCCGGGCCAAAACGCTAACACCACGGCTAAGCCCCGGGGCAAAACGCAAGCACCACGGCTAAGAATCGGGACCGTGGCTAAGCGCCGGGACCAAACGCTAACACCACGGCCAAGAACGGGGCAAAACGCGGCACGCCGGGCCAAAACGCTAACACCACGGCTAAGCGCCGGGGCAAAACGCAAGCACCACGGCTAAGAATCGGGACCGTGGCTAAGCGCCGGGACCAAACGCTAACACCACGGCCAAGAACGGGGCAAAACGCGGCACGCCGGGGCCAAAACGCTAACACCACGGCTAAGCGCCCGGGGCAAAACGCAAGCACCACGGCTAAGAATCGGGACCGTGGCTAAGCGCCGGGACCAAACGCTAACACCACGGCCATGAACGGGGAAAAACGCGGCACGCCGGGCCAAAACGCTAACACCACGGCTAAGCCCCGGGGGCAAAACGCAAGCACCACGGCTAAGAA